>CAAKHD010005665.1:219135-300888 GCA_901007705.1 Fistularia tabacaria
AATAACGGTCTATTTTACATCCAAAGTTTTTATTTAAAAAAAAAAAAAAAAAAAAAAAAAAAAAAAAAAAAATTTAAAAAAAAAAAATGGCCTGACCCGCCTGCTATTACTATGAATGTGCAATCTGGAGCTTTCTGCAGAACCAGGGACTTGTTTTCTTTCCATTTGAGTGTCAAGAGAATGCCAACCTATGCACCTTCTTTCATATGCCGCCTGTTTCAGTTCTCTGTCCTTTTCGGACTGTTTTGTCTTCATTCTCTTCACTGCATAATTAATAAGGGCATTATTGATATTTTTGAAAAATTTGGCTTTTAAGTCCAGTCCATTTTTTTTTTTTGAAGTGTCTTATTTTTGGACCTCTGAAGCGAGGAGAAGCTCTCAGCGAGCCTTACCAGCCTCTCTGGCGTTTTGAATTCTGCTGGCTGTGATCACATCAGCTGAAATAGGCCTTGTCTGCCCGGAGATGATTTTAGTGCCTCTGCAGTTTTGATAAGAGCAGCTGCAGAGGGGAGCAGATTTCACACAGCAGGGAAACTCAGGAATGTTCTGCCATGAAAGTCAGAGTGCAGCGCAGTTCAAATTGACGGTAGCACAGCACACACGCGTTCCGCTACAGAAATTTTCCCATAGTTTTATCCATTTTAATTTAATACATATTATTGTCCTACATGTTTTACATTGCTTTGAGATTATCCTTTAGTATTACTACTCAGTTCTGGCTTCAGATAGTAGTGCTCTGTGCAATACATCAAGAAAGGGTGACAAAAAGGCATGAATGTCAAATTTCAATGCTGAAACCAAACTAATGAAATGCTCGTGCATAAACACTAATGGATCTACGTTTATTGTGGAGTTAAATAAATGTGATAGGTTATTTTCTGTGCCATAAATGATAAAGCTTATCAGACGCCATCAGCGGTGTTGTAGGAACATGTGACTCACTTTAATTACCTGATGTTGTGAAACGATGGAAACTTTGATTTACCTCCAATGAAGACGCCAACTAAATTCTTGTGCTTTTTTTTTTTGCCTCATCCATTGAAATAGGCAAACATTTTGCATGTGTACACAGGACACCAGAAAGGGGTTTGGATGGTCAAAATTTTGAAACAGATGTGTCTCTGAAGCTGACAATCAAACTCAACATGGACATAAATGATGAATGTGATGATTTTTTTTATTTCGTTATGAATTTTGATGCTGCTCCTCAGACATTGTCTGATTGAGGAATAATAAGGGCTCCTATATGAAATATCCACATTTATCTCCCTGTATTTGTTCACAAGAGCCTGTTTCCTAACTTTTATTTACTTTTTGTACTAAAGATTTTGTTTTCCAAAAGCTTGATTCAATGTTCGAGCACATTCCCCACATTGTCAGTTTTGATTTTTTTTTTGGTTCCTTATACTTTCTATTTTTCCACTGCTTGTTGGTTGGATGGGCCCCTTCCCTTCTGAGTTAAGCAATAATGTTTGAGAAGCAAAAATATATACGATGATACAAGTCCTACCAATAAGATCGTTAGCAAAGTGTTGAAAGTGCTGATCTTTTTGTTAACTCTTCTTCTTGGGGGTAAAAAATAAAGTTAATTGAGTTAATAACCAAATCCATATTCCACTGTAAGGTTGATTATCAACGTTCCAGGTTTTGTGTTCCGGTTTTCAGGCTGGTCTGTGTTTCTGCGCTGCTCCCAAACATTTGTCATCAGCAGCTTGTGACATATTTTGCTTATCGAGTCTTCACACCTTTAAAATTCACTGAGTGATTGTGATTTTTTAAATCTTCATAATCTAAAAGTTTACACAAATAAGTCAAACTCTTGGAGCTCCTGTTGTAAATGAACTGGAATGAGCTCGTGCTGAAAAGAGACCCACCAGCTATGGATTCTAGGGGCTAATATCTGGGCTCACATTCCTCATTATTTTGTTTCTAAAGCAAGAATATTATATATTACTTCATTGGCATGTACATGTGAACAGCATTTAGTGTAGAGCCTAATTCAACTGGATACTGTTGAAAAGCCTTATATAAACAATACATAAATTGATTTAACATTTTATGTATGAAATATTGATCAAAATAAAAGATACATAAGCTGTTCCTCTAATACTGAGCTCTGTGGATCAAAACTTGTAAATACTCACGGCTTTCACTTGAAATTTTCCCTACTCTCCAAACAAAGTGAGAGTCCCTCTGAACGATGTGGCGAGAAGGGATGTGGAAGTCATGCCAAGTTCAATGCAAAAGTTGTAGGACATAAATCCACCACTGTAAACACACTTCGTATTATTTCAGCCTCTCAAGTGGAATTTGGGAAACTTTAGATTGTTAGTAAATGTTTAAAAGTCCAGACCGTGGTTGTTCTAAGGTGGGCTTGACTTAACTTAGATATAGTTATGCAACAACTGATTCTTAAGGGAAGTATATTTCATCGGTACCCATGCAAGACCTGTTTCTGCACACTTTAACTATCGGTACTTATAGGGGACAGTGTGACGTTGATGAAATTCAAGCTTAAAGGTCAAGCACAGTGCTATGAAATGCAATACTTCCCATCTGTATCAAGTGCATTACATATAAACTGTATTTTGTTATACAGAGAATTTTACAGTGTATATTGATATTTAATCGCTGTATGATGCTTGTTCAGTGTTATTTATGAGGAAATAAAAAAACCTGTCAGACTTTGTTAAATTTTTCTCCTTTTTACTAGGAACAAAAAATATTCCAAATGGATACGCCTTTTGAAATGTCCCAAGGATTATTGAACCTATCTAGGAATTAGCTGAATTAAAAAGAGAAATTTAGATTTTATGGAAATTCATGAAAATGCAAATACTCATGTATAAACAGTTATTGAAAGTCAGGCTCTCTGATTTAGGTATTCAGATTCTACTGAGTAGAAATCTGATTTTATGTAGGAGATTGCATTCAGCTATCTTCTAGTGCCCCCCCCCCATCCCAGCCCTTGACCACTGAGAGCCTCTGCATTTGAAAGAAAAGTGCAGAATCTGGATCTAGTCCATTCCTCCTAAATAATTAATAGCGCAAGAGACTATAAAATATATTTTACCCTCAAATCGTAATTTATAAACTATCGCCTTACCAAGCAACCCCAAACTAGCCGGAGTCAGTGGGTAGCAGACAGCTCAACAGATGTGTCCACAGACAGCTGGCTGAGCTCCCACCGCTGAGAAGATTCCCCTCTGCAGTCTTGTCATCTTTGTTAAGCTGTCACACATTTCATCCAATCACCATATGCATTTTTAAAACACGACCTCTCAGCCGCAAACCCAAGACAGAATGTTCCTCCTCTGAAGGTTTCCACTCATCTTACAATCCTCCAAATAACTCGCGGGCCTCAGATATGTAGCAGCGGCAGCACGTATACGGCCAGGAATAATGCTGGCTTCTAGGGTAATTTGTCACACTGATTTTGAAGTGATGCTGTGATGGATGCTTCGTTGGTGATAGAACGTGGAGAAGTGATGCCACCACTCCTGCCTGCGACAAGCTATTTGTACAGTAAGAGTTGGGTGTGTGCGTGTGTGTGGGGGGCGCTGACATCCATGGTACACATAGGCACTCTTCAAAGTGAGCAGTGTTATCCGATGTTGCCCCAAGCCATCTGCTCACACCCCAGATACTAACAAAACACACAAAGCTCCACACAGAGGAAGGCCACAGTCCATCAATCAAAAAACAACCAGACCCCTCTCGCATTTTATTGCTCCATCAGTTACCAGTAGCTGCTGCTCTTCACACAGCTCTCCCGGGCTCGGGTCAGATCTATGTCTGATCCATCATCATCCAATCCTGCCTCCGAGGACAAACCACAGCCTCACCGCCAGTACGTGGAGGCGTCCACATAAAGCCAAGAACATTCATTTTGACGGGCCTCAAATGAGAACCCTAGTTCTCACTCAGGGCGAAGCTTTTGGTGGAAAGCTCTAAAAATACATCTGTGAGGCTGTTGGTGCTTGAAAATGCATTGAGCGAAGGAAGCGAAGAAAAAGGTCTTGGACTACTTCCGAGCCACCTTTCAGAGGGGAACTTACAGGACAGATGCGAACGGATTTGTGAAGGAGGGGACGTCAATAGGTCTCTGGCAGAGGGATTGGGCTCAAGGCATGTGGATTAATCCCGTGGCTACATTCTTGGCCCAGACAGCTGTTGCCTCTATCTGTATCATCTACATGACCTGCCGCCGTGCTCCTGTATGCAATAACATATAGGGCACGGCACTTCAAGTCTGGAGAAGGCAAATTTAACATAAGAATCTAACAGTTTCATGTGATACCCAGATGTACTGGCTGAAGGAGAAAAGAAACCCGTTGTCTGTTTTTGTTTATTTTGGGGAACGCCCCCCATCCTTTGGTATTTTCAAACATCATTCTTCGCCAACTCAGCATTAATCAGTGATCAGGGGAAATACTTCCAAGTGCACTGGCAAGAAACCTAAAAATTAAGTTCCAAAAAGATAAATTTAAAAAAAATAAATAAATAAAAAAAAGTTGCTGACACTTACATGAAAGTATAGAAACATAGATAAGTTCTGTGTTACCAGTCAGAAGTTTAAAAAGGTAAAACACAAATCCTGTGGCAAACAGAAATATTTCCACAAATGTGCAGATTCCAATGAAATCAACTGGAAGATTGCTTGTGATTATTAAGACAATATCTAAAAGGCAGGGCAACACATTTTAATCTGATCAGAGCAGGTTGGTTGAAGGGTTCATGATCAGAAGCAAGTACCATTTGTTTCGTAATGCTATTCCTCTTTACTTTGAATGAAGACATTTGTTTTTGAGGTACATCTATAGCCATAAAAAGACTCCACTGTCCAGAACAGCCAATGGACTAAACATGCTACAGCTTGAATGATGATACTAATCAAACCAATAACAGCTTCTGTTCCCTGGGATCTTGCAACTCTGTCCTGACAAACCAAGCAGAGGCGAGATCTCCACCTGCAACAGTTACTTTGCAGACAACATTCATTCCAGCATGATAAAGGTAAAAGGGAAATTATCAATGAGAGCTCTCAGTGAGCAAGGAAAGCATATTTTCCCAATCTTTCTCTCAGGCACAGATGTTTGAGACACTGGTTGTTCAAGCATTTCAGAGTTTCTGGCCCTCAACATGCAAATAAATGCGCTCATCTTATCGAAAACTGTAACACCTACTCCCTGGATACGTGGTTGTTAGGCGGTTGTAGCAAACCACTGGAACCAGACTAAAGCACAGAATAGACCAATGCTTCACGAAAACATTATGGAGGGCCAAGGTTATCAATCCCCCCGCAAAAAAAACAACAACAAAAAAGGTCATAGCTTGCTTGGCAAATAGCACTCGTCCTGGGCAAATTTGAACAAGGGAGGGAGCCAATAATGCTCAAGAGAAAGAACAGTAAACGTTCTAAACACATTTGTTTATCTTTACAGCCATTAACCGCAGGAACTGAGCAGAACTGCTTGACATCTCAACCAAACATTTACCCAAAACAGGCCCCTTTTCAGCCTGTAGTTTGTTGTTTCACACAGTGAGGGGAAAAAAAAAAAAAACAGCAGCATGAAGAAACCAGGGGGGAAAAGAATAGCTTCTGCAATAGCATTCAAGCTAATACTTGCAGCATACCGCAAGAGAACTAGATGACCAGTAAGACAACTTCATTGCATTTTTAGAAAATTCTTGAAAAGGTTTCATTTACAAAATTACGTACATGAAGCTGCTCATATGAAAAGTTCTCAACTTGCCCTGAATCCATGGCAGCTGCAGAAATGTGTGGAACCGGCATGCCTGGACATGGGGTGACCTTTTACTGACCCCAGTACAATCATTCACAACACCTGGGGTATAATCAGCATCTTCACGTGCCACCCTTGGCTTAAGGAGAAATACTACCTCACCACAGAGGAAGTCACTTTTTTGAACTGTCACTAAAACTATCAAAATGGCTGCAAAGATATTATGGTTGAAAAAAATATATTATCATAGTTAACTGAATCTATTGCCACAAAGTATCTATCTTTGTCAATGATTTTATTGCAAATCGAATAGATTTCTGCCAGTAGATTCAATGTTTACTTCTTTCACAGCGATTAGGTTCCTGGTTCAATTCTGACTGGGTTCTGCCGAGGTCTCCAAATTCCCCTGCCCGGGTTCTCTCCCAAAAAAAAAAGTAGGTATGGTTGACGACTGAATGGCCCATAGGTGTGAATGACAAAGTGAATGGTAGTTTGTCTATATACCTGCCCCAGTGACTGACAGGTGACCAGTCAGGGGTGAACCTCCCACCCCTGACCCCTCACCCCAATGTCAGCTGGGACTGGGTTTGTGACCGTGTCAAGTAGGAATACAACATGGTCTTTTCATTACAGCTTTTAGTGTTTGGTGTTTTTCTTTTCCAAACTTGATTGGAAAAACTGAACTTTGACTTCGCTGATTTTCCTGGTACAAAATAAAGGTTTGGTAACAGATGCAACAACGTACTGGACACATCTAAACACTTTGACATTTTATTGATCAATGCCAACATCTAAACTGTGATCAAATTTGATCAATTTAAAGAAGCACACATTACGATACCTCATGTTGCGGTTGGGTCACATGTACATACGTAGATGTGTTTGAAAGCAGCAGAAAAAAAAGTCATCCTTGGGGTCGAAATCAGCAGCGGTTATAATTTCAGACAGGCTACTGGTGTGTCCTTGCTAATCAGCCCCCACTGAGTGAGGCCAAAACCAGTGAGGCCTGTTGTGATGATGCCTGCTTCCAGGGAAGTCACATCTGTGTCCTCTCCTGAGGTCAGCACTCCCTCAGACTGTCTGCCCACTAAGCAAACACTCAACATCTGAAGGGTGTGTTATGGAGTGAGGTGGGGGTGACTCCTTGATGGAGTATGGGCACAGAAAGGGAGACTGAGAGCACTTTTCACCGCTGACATTTCAGCGCACTGTTGCAGACTAAATTTGAACTGAACATCATTCATTCAACTGCGTTAGCTGATATTCATACCTATATTTTATGATCAGTTTCACATTGCAAGGAATGACAACTCTGAAATATGTATAATTTTCATGTACAAATAATTTGATCCACTTTGTAATTCCCAGTGAACAATAAGGGTGCTCTTGTAACAATATTTGGTCGATTTTGTCAGGATTTCGAATTTCACTTGATTTATATACTAAAAACAGTTGATGCTGACATTGTTTTTTCTGTTTGTTTTGTGAACCAAACAAGAGCCAGCATCTTCCTTATTGTTCCAAATGGTAAGGCTCAGAATACATGGCACTTCATTCGATCCAGATTTTTTGTTGATTTGTGGTCAATCTGATTTTCCTTTCCACTAAAATGTAACATCCGATGCCATTCTGCTGCAAGCTTAACTTTCAAAAACGGATCCGTTTCTAAACTGACTTCAGGTGAAATTGGTAGAATCAACTAACGGCAGTTCCATTTCCATTGGCCACCGACCTGATGTAGTCCTGGACCACCACACACACTCAGGATAACAAGATCAGAACAAATTAACTATGTCATTCTTGCGCTTACCTTCAAAAAGCACAGAAAAGTAGCCAATGTGAGAGGACAATACTGCACGTGACATGAAGCAGCAAGTTCTTAGTAGATGCGTCACGTGAGTGAGAATACTTCTCTGGAAAAACGTCTTAATTAACTACATAAACGAGATGATTTCCATTACTCCTCTGGCTTTGAGGCCTCAGTGTGTGACGGCTCAGGCTAAATGATTTGCACAAATGGGTCAATGGTATAAGAATGTGACAATTGAGCCGAACTATAATATGGCTTTAGCCAGATCGCCTTGTTACGTAATCGTTTATGCAGACAGAAATGCAGACTGACACTTCACTTTCTCACAGCCATCTATTTTAACCTGTATAGTACATATACATACATAGTACATATACATACATATTTGAAATATATATCTGTAATATTTCTGTGATATCCATTATTTTGATTTTCAACAAATCCCACATTAAAATAAAGATAATGACCCATCGGTCATCAATGTTAAAACATTTGGTTCTGTGTTGCAATGTCAACACCATACATGGTCTCTGTTTGAACAGTCTCCTCCACATGCACGGATAAAGACCAAAGCAATAAAAATGGTAGAACACAAAAAGGGGTACAAAGTTCAGTTTTAATGATAACTGTGACAGCTATGTCTTAGGGGGAAAATACTGTAATAGAGAGCTGGAATAAAAAAACAAAAAAAGGTGAATTGCATTAAACTGCTTATTTTATGATGTAACAGCTTGTTAATTGAGTACACAGCTGCAAAGCAAGCTGGTTATCTTATCATTTACCCATGATACTTAGAATAATTCTGACTATACTTACTTTACAAGTTTAATTTTCTGTTGAATAGATGTTCATTCTTTAGTCACAATACATGTTTAAAGACAGTGTTGAAAATACTAAACACATATTACATTGTAAAACTTCAAACAGGTTTTCTACCTATTGAAATTAAATCACTAGTGTCCTCTTGAGGTCATAAGCCACAACTGCAACCATAAAGACTTTTTTATGGGCTGATCTCTGCATACTGTAACTAAAAGCAAACAATATTCACTTTTGAAATTTCACCATGGTTCCCTGCACATTGAACACTAGACATATTTTGGATACAGAGGTGCAATCAATTTAAAAATGCTATAAAAGTCAGCATTTCAACATTTATTAGTTTCAGTGAATTGTTTTCGAGACAGCAAAGAAATTGAGAAAACATCAGTGAAAGATATAAAACCAGCAGTCAATCAACTCGAAATGAGCACTTAGCATTAAACTGGAGTTACACCATGTTATGCGTGTCTACCCAGCAGTGAAAGTACAATAAATTCCCCAGTGATCACTGGTGAAGCGGCCGCATTCCAGCTTCTCCAATCCTACCAGGGCCATGTGGTCCGGCAGCAAGCAAGAGATTCCTTCCTTTGATGCTGGCCGGAGGTATATCCGGTCAAAGCGACAGCGGGCTACATATGGGGTATTCTTGTTGTTATTGGCTTTGGTGTCCCAGGTGTAGCGGCAGTGCTCCTGTTTGCCCAGATACTCCCACACATCACATACTTCAGGTAGGAGGCCCACCTTGGCCACCTGACACACAGGTATTACATGACGTATTAGCTTGGTATCAAATGTTCACTGCATTTTCGCAAAAAACATGTCACAATATTCATAAGTACTCTTCAGTAATGATTTATCTGCTGATGGTAACACTGAAATTCCACTTGTATTTGAAATTCTGCGAAGATACATTTAAAAATCTTTTAGGGACATAAACGCAGCATGTTGTTCTTCCATTATCGGGGATTCATCTCAGCTGTTTTTTGATCATTTCCTGCTCATTTTCAAGTAATTTCTAAATTACTTCCAGGCTCTTTTTTGAAGGGGAGATTTTTGGAAGAATTTATCTAAAAATGTCTGTGTTGTCCTTTAAACTTGACTGAACATCCATTTACTCCTGGCATTTCCTTTGATTTAAGTCAGTAGAATGAATCTACTCTGGGAGAAAAAAATCTGGGTGTAGACAGCAATGTATAGGGATGTCATTTAGTAGGAAATAACATCTATAATACAAACCTCTGTGTCTCTCAGGTTTGTGTCGCCTCCAAACAGGACAGTGACATCGTCAGGTGCATCTTTCATCCACTTCATCACCTCCTTGAGCTGCTTCATGCGCTCTTGGCTGTGGCCCTTGCAGCTCTCAAGGTGGGATGTCATCAGACGTATCTTATGTCCTTTGAAGGTCACCTTAATTATCACAAACCCCTTACTGGTTAATAACTTCAAAAATTTGGTACATTTAGATTGTGATTTTTTGCACAAACCTGAGCTACAAGCAGATTCCTCATCATCTGAGTTGAGGGATAAGTGACAATCTCGCTCTCCACTAGCTGGACTCGGGACTTCTTTAGCATCATCCCAGTGAAATATCCGTCATCATTACCTGGTCAGTACAATGAAATCAAATGTCGTTGATACCTACTCACATTCAATATAACCCAGGTTAAGGCTGGTGGATACAGAAAACAACTGACAGATATTCAGACTGACCCCACCCACCCTCGAAAGTATTTATGGGAGAAAAAAAAGGAACGATAAGATAAGATATGTGTTTATTGGTCCCACAGTGGGGGAATTCCCAATTCATAACAGATTTGCATAACAGATCCAGTTAATTGTAATAAAATTTACCATTATGATGATTTGAATTCTATTGGTTTTAAATGCTCACAAAAAGCTTCTGCATGCAAAATATTTTGTGGCTAAATTTCTAATTCATCATGTTGTAGATTTTCAGGGTTCCTGCTTCTTCAGTTATTTTCTCATGATTTTCTCAGATCATTTCTGGGAAGAAAAAAAATGATTGGTGAATCAGAAAACATACTTACTAAATTAGTAACAATTGTCAACCTCAAAAAACTAAGGCAAATATTTTTTCACGAGACAATGATCCATGTGAGGACATAGATGGTAATATCAAATCTAACAATTTTATAAACTCAAAGAAATGCATGAATCAGTGTCAATGTTGTGACATTATTCAGCAAATATAAGCATATTTCCATGCTCCAATAGTGTTTCAGCAGGAGCATTTACCTATAAAAAGCATTGGATAATAATTACAACAGTAATGATTGTGATTTACCTTCAATGATCAGGTAGCTGACGGCCCGTTTTTTCAGGTATGCGACATACTGTGGGATGAGTTCCTGTAGAAACACCACATCAGGAGTGTATCTATATGAGAAGAACATCTGCCATTTATAAAAGCTTTGAGGGGACTTCAGGCAGCACCCTTACCAATACCTGACATCTGGACTGTTCAAATACACTATCAAACGATGGCAACAAAACACTAAGATGAACACTCACAAGACTAAATAGCTGCATAACCCTCTGGCGCGTTCTGCAATGTTGACTAAATCAAGTCCATCTACGTTCCAAGAGATGAGAGACAGTCTATTCTCATCCTCCTCTGGGGGTTTGTGTGATGATGAGGGACTATCTCCAGTCAGGTCAATGCTGCAACATTTCCAAAGAGGTAGATCAGTAGATCATTATGTATTATCACCAGTTGGATGCAAAATAATTGCAAAGACAAGTCATGATAGCCAGAGGGTAAAAATCAGATCGAAACTGCATGTGCAAATGGGAAGATATTAAAATTAATAACCACAAAATGCACATGACGATACATAAATATGTATGAAAAAGATCTGAGTGTCTGCATCACTGAGAACATTTAACAGTGAATTGAAAACTAAATAAAAGGTCTGCACTTGGTTGATAAAGGGTTAGACATATTACCTATTTAATTAAACAAGCACAATTTTAAACAACCAAAATTAGTATTCATATTACAACATTTCAAGCGGTTTCTTGAGAATTTTCATATAATTCCTCAGTGCTTTTCAGGCCTTTTCTTATTAGATGATCAGCTAATTTCCTGTACATTCCCTATTTATTACACACTGATTTTAGGTCATTTTTTCTTCCGTGTAGTAAATACTGAAACGTAAAACTAGATTTTCTGCCAAATGATGATCTAAGATTGGATGTACCTGTAAATCATGTATTTTTCTTCATTTGAAAAAAGCTTATAAAACACTTCAAAAAGTATTTGATATGCTCTCCAGCCCTGAAACAGCACTGGGATGACATTACCTAATATATGTAATTCTGAAGGTTAGTCGCAGCAAGACAGAATATATGTGTGTGAATGAGAGGAGCCCGGGTGGAACGGTGAGGCTACAGGAAGAGGAGATCGAGAAGTTGGAGGATTTCAAGTACTACAGGTCAACAGTCCAGAGCAATGGAGAGTGTGGAAAAGAGGTAAAGAAACAGGTTCAAGCAGGTTGGAATGGGTGGAGAAAAGTTTCAGGGGTTCTATGTGATAGAAGACTATCAGCCAGAATGAAATGAAAGGTGTACAACACAGTGGTGAGGCCAGCGATGCTGTATGGCTGAAATGCTGTATGGCCTACAAACAGTAGCAATGACGAAATGACAGGAGACAGAGCTAGAAGTCGTAGAGATGAAGATGTTGAGGTTCTCTTTGGGAGTGACGAGGATAGATAGGATCAGGAATGAGTCCATCATGGGGACAGCACATGTTAGATGTTTTGTAGAGAAGGTCAGAGAAGCCGGACTGAGATGGTTCGGTCATGTACAGAGGAGGGATAGGGACTATATTGGTAGACGGATGCTGGAATTGGAGACCTCCAGGCAGGAGGTCTAGAGGAAGACCAAAGCGAAGATTTATGGACGTAGTGAGAGAGGATATGAAGGTAGTTGGCATGAGAGATGAGGGCACAGAGAATAGGGTGAGATGGAGAAGGTTGATTCACTGTGGCAACCCCTGAAGGGAAAAGCCAAAAGAAAAAGATGTGATTCTGAAAGTCAAAAAAAATAATTTTGTATCGTTCTGCATTTCTGTTTGTGTCACTGTAGTTACCTGTTGGGTTCTCTGCCCTTCAAACTGTTAAGTTTTCCGAAATGACACAGTGAAATATAGCTCAGACGTGTGGACATTATCTTGTACTTTTAATAGAGATATGCATTGAAGGTGTTTACACATGCAATGTTACCATTCTGCTGAAGGTTGTACTGCAGCTTTCTGGGGCTTGGCTTTGGGGCTGGTCTCAATATCATCAGGCTCTGCGTCAAATACTCTCTCAAAGTCAGCCTCAAAGAACGAGTTTAACGCTCTCTGGAAAAAAAAGGCTAATGTTAATCATATTATTGTCGAAAGCGTCTTGGCTTCTTCAGTTCAGAACTGAAGACGCCTCTCAGATGAGGGATGCTATGTCTTCAAGTGAAGAAATTCAAGGCCAGTTGCAACGACAAGAAGATTTGGAAAATAATTTAACATGGCCTGGATGACTGAGAACCCCCACAGTCATAAATGATATTATTTCATCAACTCAACGAAATGGGGTCATTCAAAACCCAGTGCCCCAGGAAAATGATATTATCGAAAGACGCCGTGACGCAGTACGATACCTCCATCTCCCAGTCATTTTCAGCGAGGTAGCATTGAGCGACGGCACTGTCAGTTCCTGCTATATCAGCAAACTCCTGGCACAGGTGGGCTCTGTCTTCCTCCAAGTTAAGAGCCGTCGGCTTGTCCGACTCAGGGGTCGCGGCCATTGTATCTTTGTTATGGTTAAACCCACAAAACTCCCACTGCAAAAGAAGTCAAATGCGTGCAAAAGCCACTTCCTTAGCATACGTAGCATACGTCCGCCGAGTGACTTGGATTGGGAGGGGAGGAGAGTTTCTGAGGTGTAACAGTGAAATAATTCCGTCTACCTCCGATTACTAATAGTGGGATCTTAAATGTCAGTGTAAGAAGTCAGTCAATAACTTCATGCAGAGGATAGTATATTGATTTACTATATAGTTTTCCTCGAGAATTGAGAGGGGCATACCCAAAAGGCCTCGACGTGAACTGGCGTTGTGTTGGGATGTCTACAACTGGACGTCACGGATGACGTCACTTCCCATGTACACGAAGCAGCCCGGACGAATTTGTTAACGCAGTATTTTCCTGTCAGGATCAACAACAAGTTTGACATTGGCTTCTTCTTCAGTTTTGGTTTAAAATGGTTTCGCTTTCTTTAAATTCTTTGAAACAAATAATGAGAGCGATGGTGGAATCACCGGGTTTCGACAGAGTCTTGAGCAAGGTAAAAGTTGTCTGAAGATGATGTCGGTGCCTGGTGTTCTTTTACTTCAGCACTGTCACCGGCTGATGTGTGTCTGCAGGTGGATGTTCTGTCTGCAAGCCCGGGGAAGGTTGTGTGTGAGATGCGGGTAGAGGAGGAACACACCAACCGGGGAGGGACGCTGCACGGCGGGCTAACCGCCACCCTGGTCGATGTTATCTCCACCATGGCCATCATGTACAGTGAGAGGGGAGCACCGGGAGTGAGTGTCGACATGAATATAACGTGAGTTACGGATAATATCTGTTCTCCAAACGTTTGACTGTTTTCTCATCTTGCACTAGCTGTGTACAAACCTGACTTCTCAGGTGAATTTACAAAAATGTGAAGAATGCAGCAAGAAAGGAAAATCCCAAGAGTTAGATCTCCCTAATAACACAGGTGGCTTTCAAGGTCACAATGGACTCACCAAGACCCTCATTAATAAGAATATGACAATATCAATGGTGAAGCTTATAAATAATAATCATAAAGTGAACTGAGTTGACTGTTGCACTAAAAGATATACAGTAATATATTTGGTAACACCAAAACTAGTTTATATTACCTGAAAATTTAAAAAAGAAAGATTACTTTCCGTAAATCTACCCAACATTTGTAAGAATCACCAGATAATGAACAGAGGTTGAGCTGGTAAGTTAAATATAAATAATAAAAACCTGCCTGCCATGAAATAAGTAAAACAAAGAGGGTAAGTAGATAAAGGTTTAAAGTGTATGACCAAAATATCTATTGCTTGAAAATGAACAAGACAATCTAGAAAACAATTAACCGAAACTGTTGAACTCCATAAGAGCAAGTGAAACATTAGATGAAAATGAAGTTGTCATTTCTCACATTTCTCTCATTTCTTCTTTCGTTACTATTAGTCAATTTTTAAAATCAGAATTAAGCTTCTGAGAGTTTTGAAACTCATAGGTGAACTCATATAGTAATGTTAGATTTTGCTGTGTTGCTCCATTTTCCATAGATTTTTATGATTGTTCATGAAACTCAAATGCAAACATTTCTGTGGTCTGAAGAATACTCAATGTGTCCTCCTTCACCACTGAGAATAACAATTTGTCTCCTTCAATGTGTCTCCTACAGATACATGAATGCTGCCAAGATGGGAGAAGATGTTCTCATCACTGCTCAGGTATTGAAGCAAGGACAGACACTAGCATTTGCCACTGTTGACCTCAAGAACAAGACCACAGGAAAGATCATAGCACAAGGAAGACACACCAAACACCTTGGCAGCAGCTGAACTCTGCACCCTGTATGTCCTCAATTATTGTCCTAAGTCTACGGCCGACACTGAGGACTCGTAGCCAAGATGTAAATTAACCTCTGCCTGTAAATAGTTTGCAAACTGAATGGATGGTTGGACTAATCCTACTCAGAGCTGGTTACTGAGCGGCCAGTGTGGGTGACTCATGCACATGCAATAAAAGAAATGGACAAGGGTTCTGCTTTCAGAATTTTTACTGTATTTGTATATGCTCAGCAGTATTGATTTGAGAAATCAACAGAAAAAAAAACCCAGCAGTTATACACCTTATACCTTCAACTGAACACACGATGAACAAGGTATTATTCTATGCACTTTGTATTCATTGACAAGCAAGCCAGCAAACCCCAATTTTTAATTTGATTAGCATGGCGGAAAATAATCATTTTAGTAGGTCAAATTGAACAAAAATAAGTTAGCTTGCGGAAACTTTTGTTAGGTAAATTAAGTTTAAGCATATTGCTCACCTTTCAATTCTCGCCAACCCACATCCCCAAATAGAACAAACATAAAACAACAGTTTCAGTAGCTCAAATGAATAGTGCTTAAACGGTGAGGATGACCTTCAACATCTAGCCAACATGTGTCAACTGTGTACAATGCCTTTCAAGTCACTCGAGTTTTAGCAAAGGCCTGCCCAGCATTCTCCAGGAAAGCAAATGACACCAAATTTTTAAGCGAAAACTAAGGCGGTTTATAAGAAGCAATACCTACACCATGTGATTTGACATGTTGTTCATCTCATTATCATTGCATATATCGGTGTATTGACACCTATTCACACCTGTCCTTGGTTAAACAATCATGTAGAGTTGTTTTCAAAAACACCATTGACATTACAATCGAGCTTCGACAATCCTCTCTTATGACAACAAGGGTATGGAACATGTCCATCTGAGAACAACCATGAAGACCTGTGTTTTGTTTTGTTCCTGTTTGGATGCAACATAAAGAGTTCCTTCAAAGACCGGCGCTGTTGACAGTGTGGCTCCAAGAGAACAACCAACCACTCAAAATCAATGTTCGTGCAGGTTCAAGTAAAATAAAACTGAATGAGTGAGTTGAGGGGAATGAAGAGGGAGTAAAAAAAAAAAAATAAACAAAACTGTGAAACCAATCCAACAATGGCAAAGAGGAGGAGGAGGAGGAGCATTGGAAGCATGAGAAAAAGGATGGGAACTGATTCGTTAAGGTCAGGGAGGGGAGAGCTAGTGGGTAACAAAAAAGGGAGAGATCCAAGCACAAGTTCAAATCTTTTAAAAAGGAAAAGGTGGAGATAAGTACATCAATTTGCTTCTGGAGGCTTAGGCAGGAGGGAGAAGAGGGCCTTTTCCCTATGTGGCAGGGCACAGCAGGAAGCCTTAATCAGGCATGTATGGGCGGAGGTGATCCTCGATGTCTCCCACACCCCAGCAGGTCAGCTGGTCCTGCGGCAGGTACAGGCAGAGGCTGCACAACTTGAAAACTGTGGCCTTTGTTTTAGGAGTCTGCAAGGATTAGGACAGAGGATAACTTAGGTGGGAAGGAAAAAATAAAAAATAATCACATGTAGATTTCTAAACACAAATGAACCTCTTTATTTTAGCTTTTGTTAAACCTCAGGAAATTTCCTGCGAATGTCAAGTTTAACTTACTACATTACAAAACTTGCAAATCAAAACCTGAATGCAAGCAGTAAAATTATGCACCCCCTTTTTCACATATTAAACAAAAATTTCAATCATTTAGATGATATCTGAAACATACTGAAAAGCCAATCCCTAGTTTGGAATTTAGATTCCACAGCTCTGAATAGAGTATGAAGAAAGACAGTTTTCGGTTTAGTATTCAAAGCTTTATAGACATTACGGGACTGGTTAGCAGGACCGACTTACCTGTAAGTGATGTCTATCCATGAAGAGAAAAACAGACTGAGTTGGGTTGTTCATGACCATTCCAGCCTTGTCTTTACGACCCAAAGCATGCAAGCATTGCTTCTCATAGTCTCCATGGTGAAATTCAAACTTTGCCTATAAAGCAAAAGGCGAGAGCATAAGATAAATTGTAAATTTTCCTCACACCAGTCATACAAAAGCGAGAGGTAAAGATCAAACTCCTCAGACATGCAGAATGTGAGCATTCTGAAATAGTTAAAAGGTCCGACCTGAACAGGCCTGAAGGGTTCGTCATCAGCGCCCTTCCATCTGGAGAACAACAGACACACTATCTTCTCAATATCATTGCGAGGCCAAAGGATGAAGTCCATCTCCTGTGTGCAGCCTATCACATCCTGAGATAAAACAGAGCAGGGCATTAGGACATATGGCTGCCAATTTATGATATGACATACGATAAAAAAATGAAACCTTTCAAAAGCATACAAGTAAAGAATTATTACTGAATTTAACAATGTCTTAGTTCCTACTGGATTGCATAACACTGATTTCTAAGGTATTTTCTCACTAATCTAAATTAGCATTTCTACAGCTAAAATCAAGTTACATTTCAGACAATCAAAATTGAAGAAAAAAAAAATGCATCACTAAATTGAAATATTTTAAACTGATACCAGATAATTCGATGCATTACAACATTCATATCCCTGCAAACAGCAAAGTTAACGTTCCATTATTGTTACGGTTCGAAATAGATTTTGTACCAAAGACTGTGAGAGTTGTAAGATGGGAAAAATAGATATGTTTGGACTTTGAGCAGATTTGTGGGTTGAATTTGTTGTGCTTATCCAGGTCTTATCTTTAGATAACCCTACATGAGTGTTTTTTTGCTATTTTACTCCTGACATTTTTCCTCTATGCACTAAGACTTTGTCAAAATAGCTGTGACACCAGGCTTTTAAAAATTAATTTGGGAAAGCACCGTGAGCTCTAACTTACCCTTCGCATTGACTGGTAGCGAGGGGCGTGAAGTTGCACAACATCTTTGTGCAGGAGTTCTATCGAACTCTCTAAAGAGTAGCTGGAATCCCGCACTCCCCGTAAGATGCTTTCTTCATAGTTGTTGGTCATCACTGGCACCACTTCAGCTACCTCAAAAAGTGCAGACTTCTTCTTCTGGAATAGAGAACACCACCACAACTAAATTAAGAATCCTTCAAGGCCAGAAAATAATAGGAGCAGCGAGTTCATATATCTACGTTTTAGGTTGACAAACCTTTTCTTTGAAAACGAAGGCTATATAAATCTTGTAGTCGAACTGATCGGCCAAAGATTCCCTTTTCTTCCGCAGTTGAGCTCTTAGACGATTTCTTGTTTGATTTCTTCGTGAAGTTGGGTCCCCCATTGTTAGATTTGATGGTAGCGTCTTCTCTTGTGCAGGATATTTTGACCACACTCTACTTTGGCATTTATATGTTGGATAAAGGATAGAACTAGCTACCCTGTGTGGACACAACACATCAAACAACTCTAGACCTGTGAAATACCCACTAACTACCAACTGAAAAGTCAACAAACCAAAAACAAAACTAAGTCATTTTAATTTTTGTAAAAGGGCAGTGTTGAAGGAGGGGAATGATCAACAAGCTAAGACTACATCTCCTTACTGCTTGTCCAAAAGCCCATGTTTTAAGACTTCAAATGCCAAATGAGTTTTCCTCAACCTGCCATAGTCGGGATTTCAACGGATATTTAAATAAGAGAGCAACTCAAAATTTGGAGACTAGACCCGCTGTAAATGTTACTGAAATTAACAGCTAATACAAAAACTAATTTTTGCTCGTGGTTTTGAGGACGACAGAGACTAGCGAGCAGACAAATCTGGTATTTGGATCATTTCAAAGTCCCTCATCCATGGCTGCCGTTTGGTGTGTATTTCGCTGTAGAGGCTGCGTTATGTGCGTGTTACAGACAGACTGGGGATACAGACGAACATGGCAGATAAATACGAATGCCAGGAGATCTTGGCACCGGGTAACATCGAAGGCTACTGCGAAAGTAACTTGACATTTCCTTAACTTTTACTGCCGTTTGTTTGGCACGCGGCCTGCGGTGCTGCCACTGTTGATAGTCATGGTGCGGGCGTATTTTTAGCGCACTAGCCAATGTGAGCTAGCAAGCTAATTTTGGGATCCAGTTCCGACACTAACTAGTAGTGAACCAACTGCACAGCTACATCTTATCTTCTGGCTGATTAGCTTAACTGAGGCCCGTGTGGGTGGCTAGCTAGCGTACAGTCATCTTTCTACGCGTTTACATTTTCTCGCCAGGTTCAATGTGACTGCCAGTGTTGTGAGAGTCAGGAGACCCGCAGGCTTTACTGACTAACTGGTTTTGCTTGAGCTCAGCATTTTAGCTACGGACGAAAATCAGCCAGGGAGTCAACAGGCGAACCAACGGACAAGATGAATGGTCAAGGAAACGCGAGCTGAACAAATATCTCCCCTGTCCGCGTCGGAAGTTTCGAGGTGTTTGCTATATTTGTTCTCTTTCTCTCCTTTTCTTCAGTCGTCACAGGCTCCGACTCGCCCCGCCGCATGCCATGTCAAGATAAATCGACAATCCAGCTGAAATCCCCCGTTCTTTCAGTCGACGTGTGGCGTGTTCGGTCTCCCGGCGGGCCCATGTTGAACAGCGTGTCGTCCAGCGTTTTTTTTTTCGTCAATTTTCTTTTCTTCTCTTGCGGGTTGGAGTGCAGCTAATAATGGCTCACAAAAACTCGTCGATCCACAGCCTCCCCAAAATGGCTGCGCAGGACTACAAAGATGTGACGTATATTAACATGTGACTTCAGGAGGAAAAAAAAAACAACAGCGACAAAAAAAAAAACGTTCTCTCATGAGTGGCGTCATCACCATGTGACGATAGGCGTATTTAAGCCGCTGGCGCGAGATTGCAAACATCACGTTCGCCGAAATCTTTCAGATTGGTGTCTTCTTCGGTAAGTACATTAATGATCGATAATCCGTACCTATATTTTTTCATTTTGTTTTTATAATTTAGCAGATGCTGAGATGACCCACGTCAGCCAAGCTGAAAAAAAAACAAGTTAATTTTAAGACCCTTCTCGGTTGATCTCACCACGCACTTTCCGTAATGCAAATGCTGCTATTTTCTAACTATAAAATACAAACCTACCTAGGAATATGTTTACCTACGGTAAACTGTCTTTCTTAAACGCCTCTCACGAGAAACCACCATACGTGCTGTGTATAAATAGGTGTGTTTATGTTTTTGTTTGTTTATTTGTTACCCCCAGAACTGAAAGAAAATGAGTGGGAAGCTAAAACCCGGACACCAGAAGTCCGATGAGAATATTACGGTAATCGTATGTTTACGACAGACTTTGAAATATTGATTTTGCTGATGTCTAAATAGATATGATGTTCACATGGTCATTGACAAGTAGGCCATCAAGCTTTTGGATTTATATTTTAGCTCACGTTCAACCGTAAACCAATGCAGCACAACGTTCATCAAGGCTTTTTTTAAAAATTTTTAATTCGTTTCGAATAAGGAGGGTTTAATTTTGGAGGCTGGCCATGTGGTGCTCCTGAGATGTCCTCTCGAATTGCCAGGCCATGGTGGTCAATTTCTTAAATGAATAACATGCTTGATTAAATTGAGCAACTTAAGTTTTGTTTTTATGATTGTACTGAGCCCAACACACACTTTCTTAATTTGTTTTTTGTCCACTTGTCAACGATGAAAAGCACACATCTATATGTTAATAATGGCTCTTGGAAGTGATAGGGTGCTCCATACTGTTACACATACTACTGATACTTGGATCTGTCTCAACATGTCCAATAGTGGAACATCGAATTGATTTTGATTGATTGAAATTCTGCAAACTTATCTGGGTACAGCTATTCAACACTTATCCCAATTTATGCAATGCTCAAGCTCACTTTTAATGTGACCATTCATTTGGTTAAAACCGTGGTAGACAAACATTAACTGAGTTTGTTGACTGCCCTGTAATGAACCTTAAAGAGCCTCTTTCCCACGGCTGTTTAAATCCCAAATCCTGCCCCTTTTCCCACACCTGTGGTTGTTGCACATGGCAGTATTGTTAAGCCACATCATGTATGCCCTCTACCATGGTGACAGTGTAACTAAAGTAGAGACGCTAAGCCCTTGTGAATAGAGGCTGTGAAAAGAAGACTGCCAATGCTTTTACTTTCCTGTGTGACCCAACTTAAGAGTTTCTCAACTTTCCTGGGAACAGATCTGATCTGTTTTTAGTGTCTTTTTTTTCCCCACATTTGACTTTCTTTTTAACTTCTAGATCTTTTTCACACCATCTCAAAAGGGAATGGAGCCCACCAGGCAGACTCTGCAGGTCCTCCAGTCCTCAGCTGTCAACACTGACTTGAAAATGTCAGCCCAGGTATGTCGTGATAAGATGCTGTTTGAAGCCAGTGTTTTTATTTGACCACGGATTCATATAATCAACAGCCTAGGAGGAGCTTGGGAACTGAACCAGTAACTTCCATTTTTAAGATGACTGCTCTTCCTGCCTGAGTCATGCTGCCCTAAATGTCTAAGATCAAAAATGATGTGTAAAATAAATAAATAAATAAATACATACATACATAAATAAATTAAAAAAAAAAAAAAATGGCCACTTAAGTTTTGAGTGAATATTTGATTTTGACACAAACTGACTGCAGAATCTGTTCTTCAATGACCATTGTTGTCACTTAGGCAGGTAAAATTACAGTTCGAAAAACATTCAGCAGTAAATCAGTTGTTTTCCTTGCTATATTGGCCATAATTGCTGTCACTCAACTGTGATACACTCAGTCATGGTTTGTTGACATTTAATATGTACATTACCACAGGTTGATAGAGAATTCTAAATTGTGTGTAATTGGCACAAATTACTGATATGCCACGTTTTTTGAAACCTTCAAATAAACTGAAAAATTGTTTTACCTGCAGAAAGGAAGCATACCTAAACGGAAACAGTGGAGCACTGAACAAACTCGGGGACCAAAGCGTGTAAAAGTGGAAGTCAAAGCCACACAAACTGAAGAAAGTCTCTGTTTGACAGATGGCATGTCCAAAGAAGCTTATGAACTCATGGTCAAAGGTGAGGGAATCTATTTGCCAGGAACAATAAACTGTATGGTCCAACTTTTCTGACCTTTTCTACCCCCCCCCACCCGCCCTGTAAAAGAAACACCGCCTTCAACCTACTGGAAAGAGGTTGCAGAGGAGAGACGAAAGGCATTGTACAATGTTCTACAAGAGAATGAGAAGGTAAGTTAATGACTGAGAGAGGGCTAATGTTTAGCGTCGCTTTTGTTGTTCCCACACTGAACGGCTTTCGCAGCTCCATCAATCTGGAACTCCCTCATGTGGGACTGTACGCATTAGTATCTGTCATCAATTTAGTTTGAAAGTAACTTGTGATGATGCTTGTTCTGAAATCTAACCTACCATCCAAAATCTCTTTAAACAATTTAGATACATGTTAGTTAATTTTACCTATTATACCCTCAGCTCCCATTTAACATTTATTTTTTTTAAACTTTCATTTGTCTAAAATATATTTTATTCAGTTGCACAGAGACATTGAGGCCAAAGAGGAACAGATAGCATTGCTCAAGAGTGACAATGAAGAACTGAGGGAACTGGCACAACATGTTCAGTACATGGCTGACATGATTGAGGTATTTAATGTCTTGATTGCTCAGTCTTGCATTTCTTTGTTGGTGAAAATGTAACTGCAGAAAAGTTTGTTAGATTCAAAGTTTTGAAAAGGCCTGCCCCAATAAATGAACAAATACCCTTTTACAAGACCATGTATCTTTTAATTGCTGCTTTAACTTAAAGTAGGGACTTTGTCACTGATTTTTATAAATGTGTTTTAAGAGGCTGACTGGGAAGAGTCCTGACAGTCTGGAGGAACTGAAGGACATCGCCCTTGATCTGGAGGAGGACCAGGACACTGTCAATGAAGAGCCAGATCATTGTGAAGATAACTGACAGGGAAACCTTGAAGCATGACCCTTGAGTGCAGGATTTAATGGGTAAAAATGTGACTTGAGCTGTTAGTGGCTGCCATTGCAGCTAAAAGTGAATGTGATTTCTGAATGGTACTTTAATGGTTCAAGCATTTCTTGGACGTGTCAAATTCAGTATTTAAGTGTCAAATGGCTTTGTTTTTATTTATTTTATTTTTTTTTGGCAGTACTTTTAAGATTGCCTACCGGGATTTTATGAATGTCAGATGGCATCAACGAAAAGATGTCTTTCATAGCCAAAGTTTCTCCTCCTTCGTAAACAAGCCTTGTTGTAAGGGAAATAACACGTAGACAGAAATGCTTCAGGATGAGTTGTAGTCTCTTGAAATTGCTGGCTGCTCTGCAGGTTATCATGCCTGAATGTTTATAGCCTGCCTTTGCATTTGACTTGACCTCAGCAAAACCAGAACAGGAATGCCTGAGCATTCCTTACCACAGCAAGTCAAATGTTCTGGAAAAGCTTTCAGAGCTCGACATCCCTTTGTAAATTCTATAATTTTTGTGTCCATATGAATAAACACTGAAAACCTTGCATCATGTTTTTACTCACATATTGTCACACGTCTAAATACATAGCAAAATGCTGAGAATGATGCATGGAGAGGGTGTAATATAGCAATTTTCAGAGCGACAGTTTAAGGTGAGGATTACTCAGCCTGTCTGAACTGTAACAGTTAACGAGATATGTAAAGTTCATTCATGCTGAAATTCAAGTTGAATCAATTTTTAAGTGTTCTATTACTAAATTATCTGCAACAATGCAAATATCAGGCCAAGCTGGGTCAGAAAATACTCATTGATAGCCGGTAAAATAGTCTTGGAATGAACATGTCAAGCAATGTTGAGGCTGCCTGACTAAGGCACTGTACATTTAGGTGCAGAAAAAGCACTTAGTTTTTGAGCTAGGCCTGAACAAATGGGAATGTCAATGGTACCAGTATAGTTGTATCAAAGGCAAACTCAATATCAAGTGTACGCAATGCTTGTTTTGTAATTTCAGCTGTGTATATGGATGGGATTATTTCTGTCTACAGTAAAATATAAATTGCAAAATTTACAGTAACTGTGTTCAAAGGGTCTGTAGAAATTACAACCATTCTAGTTTGTCACTCTGACTGGTTGGGCTGTCACCATACTAATTCTTTGAGCCGGGGTCCTTATCTGTAAGTTGTGGTAAATATGCTTCAATAAATGTGAAACATGTTTCCTTAAGGGACAGGGAAAATATCCCAAATCCTCCTCGCTTAGTTTTATTTAAGTATCCAGATATCAGCTGATGCTTTGACAAATAGTCAAATACTTTAATTTGTAAAATACTCGCTTGAACTTTTGACAAAAAACCCAACCGTAACTATGCAACTGTTGAAAGGATCAGTACTGCAGCTTTGGATCAAATAAAACTTAACACTTTTCAACTGCAATTAAACAGTAGGTAGCTAATTTGAAAAAATACAAATTAATATAGAGGGAATGAGGCGATCAGATGCTGGCGTTCACATTGTTGAAATAAAAAAAAGGTTTTACAAAAATACAGAAACACAGTAGCAGATATTTCTGAATAAAAAAAACAGAAAATTCTATAACAACAGGAAATTAGAATTTGTGATTTAGTGTTTTGAGTGATATATAGCAGATTAAGAAAAATACCATAGCTATAAATACAATCCATTTACCATAATCTTACAACGCGAACTTCACATCTGGGGAGCAGTGTGGACTGGGAGGTGATTAGAGGATCTAATGCTGAAAGATATAAATGTGTTTGTGAAAAACATACATTTTGAATTTCCATTTTTGGAACCATCCATTCATCTATTGCAATCACAAACCCACGTTCCAGTGTGCACTTTGCATCTCACCTTGGTCAAATGACTCGGGACAGGCAGGAAGAGCTTAAACTCTGCTGGAAGCTCTTCCTCTGAGTACAGCCTGTCTGAGAAATACACCCGTCTTATTCGACAGTTTGCATGAATCTGAAAGGAAAATGGAAGTGTTTAAATGATTACTTCATGTCAGTCATGGAAAGTATCCGTCCTGTCACTTACCTGAACACGTAGGGTCTCTATATAGTTGGTTCCATAGGCCATCCTGGTGAAATCTGACAGGTTGAATTGGATCTGGTTCCAGCCATCGTCTAGCCCTATGGGCATGGTGCAGATGAATGGCTTCACTCGGGTTGTGCTCTGATACGTGCTTGCTCGAAATCGCCGGCGGACATTCTGATCATCCAACACCTAAGTTGTGCACAAAGGGAAAAAACAGATAAGACAATGTCACCATGGACCACCACAGTTCCGTTAAAATTTGGAATGCCCAAGGCTAAAGTCTGTTTTGAGTTATTATTGAAACAATGCATGATTTACCTGGACTTCGAAGGTGAAATCCTTTTTGAGGTTCTTGATGATCATAACCAGGAAAGGAAGCCTGATGCCCAAGGTTTTCTTGGCGTCTGCTGGACAGGTTATATAGGTGGTGCTGTAAAGCAGGCAAGTAAGTTGAGTTGGACAAATGTGAAGAACCATGCTCACCTTCATCATGAGCTCAATAGACAAACTCACCTGACATTTGTCCCTTCTACCTCCACCGCCAGTGAATGAATGTCATTATCTGTGATTCTCTTGATGTGGCCATTCCTCACCTGGGAAAGGTTAGTACTACTTAATCACTGTTCATAAAAAGAATAGTTACAGCAGTAAATAGAAATTGTTGTTGGTCCCCTACAAAGCAGCCCATTATACAGCTATTGTTTTCCTCTTGATATTAAAATACACCTCAAGGATCCTGACATTTCTTTTTCTATTTGTTCAGGATGCCATTATTAATTAATTTCTTATCAGTGATCCAGATGTGGTGATAATTATCTAAAAGCAGTATAGTTAAACTTCAATTCGCTTAAACATTACAATACTTTCTCTATTGCTCATCCTAACTCTTGCCACAAAAAGCAACCTCTACACTGTTTTGTTTTCTGCTGTTACATTTATACGCAGAGCAGAAGCTGCCACTCAAGTGCCAAATAGCTCAGTAAGAATAATGTGGGTTTCAGTACCTTGCTAAAACCTGAAACTCTGTGCCCACTGAGCTCCACAATGCAAGAATATTTAATCATTAATCCCAAGACACAGAACTGGCTCTGATATCAACAAATCAAAGATCAGTTAAAGCTAAAGGTGTTTTCTTAATGTCTGCTTACCTTTGTATCCCATATCTGAAGAGGTTTGCTGCCAATACTATATAAGATGGACAAAAATCCGCTTTGAAATGTGTTTTTAAACATGTTATATGTTATCATAAGCCTTATTTTTCCCACTTTTTTTGTAGAACGTCTAAAAGTATTGGCAGCACGCTTAAAGTTTGTTTACTTTATCGCTTGTGTGCAACACTTATACTCTGGCTGCCAAGCATTCTGGTTAAATAAAATCTAGTGCAGCACTTGTTCACAGTGCCAATTCACTGACAGTCAGTGTCCCCTGTGTGCCATCACAGCAGCTCCTCCGAGCGAGCACCACTATGAAAAGGGATGCTGTGATGGAACGCAGGGATGAGCAGGATACTTGAACGATAAGGTCATGTCAAATAGCAGACACACATTGTCATTAATACAGTATCACTGTTACTGAACACTGAAGTACTCCGAATAAAAAATGGATCTGCTGTGAAAAAAAATGTGACAGGAATATTTGTGATGACAGAAGGGGAAGCTGTGAGAGGTAATCATGGTTGTGGGTTTAAGAAATCTGTGTCTATTTGTAGGCGCATCTGTCTGTGTGGCCATCTGTCTATCCAGTTTGATAGTAAAGCTGTGATGAAAACGGGGGAAGCAATATTCCCATTCACTGTTGTGAGGAGGAGGCTGTGATATGGCACACAGGATACAGCTTTCCCATCCTTACTGTGAAACAGGAAGTTGTGATAACATGCAGGTGACACATGCCACCTATAATATCAGTGTAAATTGGTGCTGCAGGCCAAAAAGAAACCAGGAGTCAGCAATGAAGCTGTAAATAATGACCATCTCCATCACCTTTGGAATAAGTGTTAAGGATACAAAAGATGAAGGAAAGCGGAGAATATTTAGGGAATAATTAGGGAGAAGTGAACTTGGTGGGGGTACTTCAATGTCATAAATTCCCACCAAACCCTTTTCAGATAAAACGTAAACTGGATCAACGTTAAAACAAGAAGGTTGATAAATGATCTAATTATCCCTTGGTGAATAAATTATATCAAAATCTCTTATTAGTTAACTGAAGTAAAACATGAAGTCATAGGCCCTTAAGGCTTGATTGAAAAACATTTGCAGTTTTCTCAATTTCAAATGTATCAAAAACAAAATCCAACAAACACCTGCTTCAGCCTGAGATGAGACACGACTGCAAATCTTTACTTTCTCACAGAATTTCTAAATGAATCAAGCTCAAGTCATGCTGGGCACTGAAATGAAAACATGTTAAAAACTAGGAACCATAATGTTTATCAGTGATCAGTCAGTTTTATCATATTGGACTGTGGGCTTTGAAAACTCTTGGATCACTTTTCCCATGGCACGGGTCAGATCCATGAGCAGTGAAATAAAGTCCTCTGTGATCAAGATATCACCAATCTTTTCTTGCTACAACATGGGTTATTTGCATATAATGATTATGGGGGGCTAAATGTAAAGCAATTCAATTTTTTTGTGTGTTTTATTGAGAGAGAAGCTCCAGATGGTTGAGGAAAAATGAGGTCAATCCATGGTCTGACTGGGTCTTGTGCTAGGAATGTGAACCCTGAATTCCTCAACCCAACAGAATCCCAACCCGAAATGTGTTTGCAGATAAGACAAGCAACTAGAAGGGCCAGGACAGAAGCATTAGATAACAGATACGGAGAAATAATAAACTCCAGCATAGAAAAAAATAACTTATACTAAATATCAACTGCAATTTAGTAGGAAGAACAAATAAAGAGCAATTGAAGGAGAGTTTTTTAATACTGTATAGCTATTCACAACATCCACATATTTTACTTAACAGTGAAAAGAAACATTGAAGTAAAAACATTCACTGATGAAACAAAAGAAAAAAAATAACTGCATAAAAACATTTCCACTTGGTTTCCCAATTGGGCGTCTTAAGGTATGTGTGAGTAATTAAGTCCTTATCAAAATAAAAAAAAATTAAAAATAAATTAATAATTCAATTGATGACTACAAGCCTCTGACATGAAAAAAGTAATGTTTTAACAAATAATCATGATTGAGCATGTTTTCAAAATTAGATCTATATTCGACTTTTCTCCAACCTTAACACATAACATAAACATCTTGCTTTATTGATTTTCAAAGGCTTGTTGGAGTGCACTTTCATGATAAAAACATGGTAAACTACATTGCAAAAACTAAACGGAATAGAAATACAGAAAAGACCAAACAAGAGGTACAGGTGACTGTGTAGAACCGTGTCGACAGTGATCAGCAGTCAATTAGAAAAGCACTGAATCTGATCCATAATCTTTGAACTCACACTTCACATCCGGGGGAACAGTGTAGACCGAAGCTCTACTGCTGCAAAAAACAAGCAGAAATAACACAGGTATTTAATTATTCTCTCCAAAAACATCTGATTTTCCAGTATTGTTTGATCAATTTGAATCTTTTACCATATGGCGCAAATATGCAAATACATATGAAATTATGCATAAATTACTCTGCAGCGCTTTTTTGGACACATATGAACTGTTGAAATCCTTTGCCACATATTTGTAGACCGGTTCCTGTCAGGTTATGGCCTACAAAAAAAGGGACTTTCCTATAATTTGTATATAGACTTTTGTCCTAACATGTCCTAAAACTTTTGTGGGATTGACAAGAGCCTTAAAAGCTTGTAAAGATTAGTCGAAACTAACTGTATTATTCTCTACAAGTTTCTTACAAAACACATGTGTATTTTGGACCCTTGCATAAAGTGTCATTCATACAACTTCGAAGTGTTTGGTTTGGACAGTGCAACCTGTTGCTTAGTCAGATCATGTGACATGTCGCCACCTGCTGGTGGAACTAGCAACAGCATCTTAGACTTCAAGAAATTTCAGATTTGTTTTCTTTTGAAATTGCTGCGGGACAAAATTGGCAAAAATTGATGAACATGTGATTGAGAAATCCCAAACGTCACGTTGCTTGAAAAACAGAGAAGAAGTGCTTAATATACATGATATGGGACACTTGTTTAGTGTGTACATTCCAGAGAAATATGGTTATGTATTTTAAAAAATGCTAAACACAAGGATGTTTATATTTTCTAATATTGTTTATGTGACAATTTAGCTTTGAATATTCTCATTTTTTATAACTCTTACAAAAACTGAAATACCTCTAGCGCACTGTCCACTTTTCTGCTGTGTCAATTGAAATGTCTACTGCGGGTCAAAGAAAGGCATATTCTATCCTATTCTATAATCCATTATTTTTCTGAATATTATTTACCAAACAAAAATGTATGTCTTTGAGATACTTTTGATGCCTATGAGATACAAATAATTGATTAAGACTGAGAAAAACTGTCATTAAGGACTAAGTGTATGGTGTGTGCCTCACCTTTGCTTTCTGATTCTGGACAGGCAGATAGAGTTTAAACTCTGCTGGGAGCTCATCTTCTGAATACAGCCTGTCTGAGAAATAGACTCTTCTTATTCTGCAATTTGCATGAATCTGAAAGGAAGACAGATCAGTTAGAGAAAGAAATATGAAAGCAGACATTAACATTCTTTGGAGATGATTCAAACTAATGCAGTCTGTCTTCAATTGCTTTTTGTGTTCCTCAATGTTTCTCTTGAAAAATTCTCTGCCGTCAAAGTATATGCCAAATTATCATCTAGTCACCTACCTGTACACGCAATGTCTCGATGTAATTGGTTCCGTAGGCCCTCCTGGTGAAGTCTGACAGGTTGAACTGGATCTGGTTCCAGCCATCATCCAACCTCATAGGCATCGTGCAGATGAATGGCTTCACTCGGGTTGTGCTCTGATAGTTACTGGCTCGAAATCGCCGGCGGACATTTTTATCGTCTAAAACCTGAGAGATAAACATACAAAAGGTGACATGGAGAAGCATATGTCACCATGAGCCCAAGCAGGTATGAAACAGGTATGTGGAGGATGTCTATCCATAGGCACCTGAACTTCAAACGTGAAATACTTCTTTAGATTCTTGATGATCATGACCAGGAAAGGGAGCTTGATGCCTAGTGTTTTCTTAGGGTCTGCTGGACAGGTTATGTAGGTGGTGCTGTAAGGAAAGCATCAAATTGATGTTGGAAGAATGTCTAGGTGGGTATACTCATCTTCATTATGTATTTCAATAGATACAAACTCACCTGACGTTTGTCCCCTCTACTTCCAACACTAATGAATGAATGTCATTATCTGTGATCCTCTTTATGTGGCCGTTCCTCACCTGTGAACGGTTGGCATTAGTAAATTGCCATGCATGATGCATTCATGTCTTAGTAACTGTGGCAGAGAAAGTAATTCACCAAAACCATGGCAGGGCTTAAGACACAGGATAATGGCGTTAGCATTAGCACAACTCACCACGCTGACCGAAAGTTAAGTTCAACGCTTTTTCCAGTGGCTGCTTACCTTTTTGTCCCATATCTGAAGAGGCTTGCTGCCAATGCTATACAAAATGGACAAGAATCCGCTCTGGAATGTGTTTTTAAACATAATGAAGGCGTTCAGTCCGTTTTTGTTAGACCTTCACAAATCGAAGGCAACAAGCTCTCCGTATGTTTAGGGTTGTTCCCTCCTCGTAACACTAATTCTTCGTTCCGCAGCAGAAAACGAATTTTAAAAGACGATTCCAGTTGTAAAGAATTAAATAAAACCAGAAGCAGATTTGATTTGCTAATAACACGGAATATGCAGATGGAGAGATTCCAAGAAAGAAAGGTACTTAGCGATTTTACTGTTGTCAAGGAACGAAAAAACCTCTTTTCGTTCCCCTCCGAGTGATAAATGTTGACGCACCTCAGTCGCCAGGGCAACAAATGACAATCATGTTGAAGTGCTGATGAATATTCGTGGACACTTACCATGGAAAGAAAACCTTTGACAAATAATGTCATCGCATCGTTGCAATTATGTTTCTTTTCACTAAATTAACATCTATTGTTCATTTGAACGTAGACGTTGCAATGAAGGATTACTTTCACTCAAAAACCATATCCCAACTACAATTTACTAAACACTGTAAAATTTCATAGAATTGTATGTCTTGTCATGTTTGCATCAAATATACTTGTCACTGTATTTTTTCTATCTCCATTTCTCACTATTCCTGGTATTTGTTGAGATGTTAAATGAAAAGGTATTTTCTGGTGTTATAGTTGGTGATCTGAGGGATCCAGTTGGAACACATTCAAAGTCTGTACAAAGAGATTAAAATAAATTAGATCACAACGTTTTTGTGACATATGTCGAGTAAAATACATTTTGGATCTCTTTATATTCTTGAAAATTCTTTCATTAAGTAATTATTCCTTTCACTCATTCATGGGTGCCTCATTTGTGCAAATGCCTTTTTTATTATTACATGATGTAACGTAATTCCATATGTCTTCTTTAACTCGCTGCATCAGTGTTATGAACATGAAATTGGTTCATGAGGAATCAATGTGGTGAGTCAACATAGAAGTTAAAGTGACAGAAATATTTGTTTGTAGTTTTATATAAATATTAATATTAATATTAAATATTTGTAGTTTTTTTTTTTTATGGGTAAACACAGACATGAAAAAAGCAGCTGATCTGTGTTGGCCAGGCTCCATTGTTGCCAAGGTGATACTCACTGCATGATTAAAAATGAATAAGATTGGGAATTGACAGAAGGGCATCTTAAGCTCCTTCTTATTACTTATAAAATGATCCCATCACCTTACTGTCATAGAAGACAATTAACAAATTATTCATTTTCAGCATTCATAAATTCAATTTTTAATGTACCATTACATGACCAGGATTGAGAGAGTAAAGTTTGTTGTTGCCCTCTTCTTGAGTAGATACTCCCTCTTTTTTTCTTTTTCTCTTTTTTTTTAATCACCCTGACATTTTTGGAGGTTGGTCCTGTTGTCCATTCCTCCACGCCCTTGACTGTTTGTGCCAAAACATGTCCTCATTTCTGGCTGATTATCTCAGAGTGCAAGCCTCTGGTTTGATTAAATCATGCTGGGGCCATTCAAACGGCTCCTTAAATAAATCCAGATGTAGCTTAATCAAAAGCTCTCAAGAATTGTGGAAATGCTCTTCCTTCATGAAATCTAATGTGACTGCAGTCAGCTGAAATGCAGAGTCAGAGCCTGGAAGCTGAAATTAATTGTAATAGAATTAAAAAAGTTAAAAAAAATTCAAAAGGGGGAAAAGGGAGAGCACCAAGAAAAATGACAAGTGATGCTGTATATATTGAGAAGTAGAAGTCCATTGGTCTTCAACAAGCTGCGCATTCTGATGTATGAAATTTTAGGAATTAGGAATTTAGGAATTAGGAGAGTTAAAAAATGTGCAGAGAAGGAATCTTAAAAAAAAAGGGGGGGGGGAGTTGTGTACCAAAGTATCCAACACTTAACATGCCTTAACCCTAAAACACTGTTGCTCATGTCATTTCAGTGCACAGATATAATCACTCACATCCAGAACATTTTTAGGAGATTGTAAAATGGCTTGTAAATTCCAAGAGCACCAAAGCATGCACGTATGCACCCAGACACAGACACACACACACACACACACACACACACACACACACACACACACACACACACACACACGCACACACACGTACACATGCACACCTCCTCTTTTGTCTCTCTCCTCCCCCACGGCACACAAGAAGAAGAAAATAGATTCAAAACAGAAAGGCAATCTAGTGGTTAAGATGAAAATCATGTTGGCAAACATGCTTTTTTAATGTTGCAGAAAAGTTTCTGTTCGGGAGAGAAAGTGCATTTACTCATGTAAGTTCACACTTCCCATAAATCCCCCAGCACACTGAAGGAAACCCCTGCTCCTGACTGCTGTAACATGGCCAGTGACTGGTGATTCAGACAGCATGTAACAGACTGCGATCAACGACTCAGTTTTTCCAGCCACTTCAGGCACCAGAGGAACGTCGCAGGACTCAGGCACAAGGCTCTGTCACCGGGGTTTCTTTACAAGGTAAAATGCATTTTAAATGAGTAACAAATATAAGATTATTAAAGCATGAAGTGAGAAATTATGTTTGTGATGAATGACGGTGATGCAAACATCACAATTCATGCTTGATGCTGCTTTGCTTTTTGGTAAATCACTGTAAAGTTGTCAAATAAGATTTACTATCTAGTAATAAGAAATAGAAAATAATCTGTATGATTCTGTGGTATTTGAATATAATGCCTCGTAGGTCCATCGTACTTTTCATTAAATAAATCGAAAGGACAATTCACAGCAAACTAAAAGAACAATTTTGGATTATACTTTTTCAATTTGTTACTTTTTTCCTATAAAAGTTTTCTCTGATTAAGTAGGAACATTTTATATGTCTAAGTGTCATATAAAAATGCCCATTTCTCCTTTAACATGACACTCAACTAAAATTGTATATTAGATTTAATTTTATTAGGTCACTAAAAAGTTTATCATTTACCTTCCAACTTGAGAAAGCAGACTAACTTTTGAAAGCAGATGTGTTGTGTAAAAAAAGAAGAGAAAAAATGGTGGAAAGACTTTTAGTGGATAATGATGCCAAATGGCTTTTCCAGCTTTTAAAGTTCTTGTGTGTGTGTGTTCGAGTGCGTGTGTCCATTTTTTTTAAGTACTCTTTATTTATACTTGTTATATTAATACTATTTTAAATATGAAAATATGTTAACATATTTTTCACAATTCATGGTACAAATAAATTGCCTCGAAATGACAGATTAAAAAAATAGATAGTCCTGAAAAGTCATGTTTGATTAATTATTTTAAACCTTTGTGCAATGACTTGTAGTTGTAATTTGATAATACAACACTAATGAGTTACATTTTAGTATAACACACTTGATGCAAACCAAAATTGGTAATCATGCACATGTCTTGTCTTCCCAACAGTCTGGAGATGCTCCAGGGGACTGTGAGCAGAGCCTGGCTCTGCCTGTCCTGCTGCCTTCTTTTGGGGTTCCGATCCCCAGCAGGGTGTGCAGGGTCTCCCTCTAGTTTCTCCTTCAGTGAGGAACCTGGGGAAGTGGACCAAGAAGACTTTGCATGGGGCTCTGGATCATCCATTCTGGAACTGCTGAACAGCTTTCCCGCTGACAGCCCCTTCATAACAGAGACCCCCGGGGAGCCAGTTAACTGCTCGCAGCGCTTCTGGTTACCCCCTTCCTCTGACATCTGTTGGGAGAATATTGCCGAGCCAGAAGAGTTCGCCAAGTCCCGCCTGCTTGTACTGCAGAACCGGGCTGCCTTGCAGGCCGTGTCCTCTTCCAGCGGGCTGGAGGAGGGGGGGATATCCTATGACTACCAAGCCAAAGAGGAAGTTCAAGGGATCCTCTCGGACCACCAGAGTGTGGTAGAGACCATGCAGACCATGGAGAAGGTTTTTGTTTCCCTGGAGGAGAAGAGGAAAGATGGGAAGGAGCGAGGGTTCCTTAGAAGGTGAGAGCTAGACTTATACAGATCATGAGTATCAGCTCCTTGGGTTGACTCCCATGTGAATTACTCCCATTCCAGAAACATTGATAATCTTCATCATTTTTCAATTTAATAGTTTTGTTAGATAGCTGCAATTCCTTTGTCACACACATACACACACAGAGCCAATTATTTCCAAGATTATTCAATTGTCATAAAAACACCCTGTTCTAATATCTTATATTGTATACAAGCAGAAATTAGATAGAGAAATCCCAAAACACATGTTGTATTTGACAGATACATAGCTTTATCTGTATTTAAAAATTGTAAAAACTTTTTGGTCACAGTGAGTAAAAAAGTCCAGCAGAGCATGTTTATGTGATCCTGTTGTTAATTTCAAACTGAAACGTAGCATTGGTTAAATCTTTTATTTCAACTTCTGACACTTTATTCTGAGATCTTTCTGATGTCATACTAATGTTTGGGGCAATCCACATGAGCGCTTGTTTTTTTGATATTTTAAAATATTTTGTGGAAGCTGCTTTTGTACTTGAACAATATTTGTAGATTAATCTAGCTAATATTTGTAGCTAATACCAAATATTGATTTTGATATTGGGCTCCAAAAATCCCATCCAGGTGGAGTTCTAGTATTGACACAAATAGAGAAATAAAACATGTCATATCTCACTAGAAAAACAGCAGATTGTATAATAGATGTTTGTCATCTCATGCAGCATAAAGGAGCATCTTACAAACACAAGGGACGCGATAGACGTCCGAGAGCACATGGTGAGCAACCTGGAGACGCAGTTTTCAACTCTGGAGAAGAAACTGCTTAACATGCAGCTTCGACTCAACAAAATCATCCAACACTGACAGCCGTGGAAAACATCTGTTGCTTGTTGATTTTCTTCTTTTCAGACTGTACCCATGCATTGATATCCAGACATTAGAAAATACATAGGGATCACTGTGGCTTGTTATAAAAAGGACAGTAATTCAGCAATCCATGTGGCATTTGTAACCATGCATAACCTAAGATTAATAAACAATTTTCTTGTAGTTTGGATGAAGAAATTTAATGGTCACTGCAGCAGGCTCTGGGAAAACCACCTGGCAGTTGTGAAACATAAAAATAGAACAAGTTTTCACTTCACCTACTGATTTACTTTGAAAGATCCTGGGTTCCCACAGAGACCATTGTAACCTTAACTGAGGGGTCATGAGGTGACTTTCACAAATCAAATTTAACTGAAAAATGATTGGAAACTGCCTGTTTAACCCGTAAATATTACACTAGATACAAGTAAGACGTCTACCAAAAATCCATAGATAATATGGATATATAAACAAACAGGAAGTAACCTAAAATCTGTGTTTGTGTATTTTTGTATTTTTATCTCCACTAACAGCAGCACTCACGAAATCTTAAATGGAGGCTACATGAAAACAGGCTACATGATGTATTCATTATACATCAAACAAGTTTCTTCACACTCATTCCAATAATTAAATTCTAGAACAAATATTTTATCTATTTGTAGGCTCTTTCTTGCACATTAGATGAAACTACAGATCATCCGTCTTTACCTTCATTTTTCTAGAAATCTATGGCAATATTTTGGTTGGCTGTAAGTTTGGGATCTTTTTTTCTAAGTCACATCTTTTAAGTTTTTTTCAGCTAATTTCCAGTTAATATACACACAGAAAAAACTTCTATGTATTCTTGTTTTGTGTGGATCAATGTAAATGACCACAGAAAGCTGATTATGTCTTTAACAAGTAATAATGTGCCACAATGCAATGTCAAACTCCCATTGATTCAACAGACAGCAGGATTAATTATTTTAATATTAAACTGAATTGACAATTTAGTAAATACAAGACAAGTTGCCTTAAAAGATAACTGGATGTTATGTGCACTTATTTTCAGTTCAGTTGCTTGTAGTTACTCTGGAAAGAATGAGGTATGTCTACTTGTTACAAGTTCAAACTATTTTCACATGTTCTTGATATTCTACAAGAAAGTCATGACTATTCCTTTAAAAAGGATCAGAACACATTAGTATTTACCCCTTTCAGAACAAAATAAAGTGTTCATCCAATTATCTTTTAAAAATAAGTGGTAATAACCTTGAACATATCTGTCCTCCAGCTGCGCAGGCTGTAAAACAGGCATCACACAATTCCTGAAAACCTCCCAAAATAATCTAAAAAAATCCAACCTTTTTATGAATTGACTCCTCAAGTGCGTCATTTTTTAGCAGCTTCAGCCTACAAAAACATTATCTTTGGAAAGAAGAGTTATCACTACTCCGGGTTATGTTAGTTACATTTGTTTGGAAAAATGTTTACCTTGCAATAAACATGAATCAAGTCTTGTTCTAAGTCTCTTCTAAATGTTCCTCTCTGAGAGGTTCGCAATTGCTTCTTGGTGGCGTTTAAATCTGCACTATGACGGAGCTTTTTCATTACAATGTATTCCAAGGCTTTGAGAATGGTCCAGGTATCTTTGATTCACAGCAGGACGTGCACTTTCCAAAATATCTGCCCAAGGGTGCAGCAGCAGAGACAGGAAATGCAGCCTTGGTGTTTTGTTTTGCTTTTTGTTAAAAGTCTGCTTCCTCTTCTTGCAATTGCTCCAACGATTTGAGGTAATCTCTGGCCAAAATCTTCTTAGGTAGAATATCTGTCAGATAAAGAGAAAACTCGTGCTTTTATCAGTTTTCTTCCATGGAGATTAACTTTCCAAAATGAATACTAACAGAAAAAAATATTTATTTAATTGGATTCTTCACATCATCTTGACAACAAAAACAAAAGAATGAGGGGAGTCCTCATAATCTTTATCACAAGCAAAAGTTTATCACAGCAAAAGTTTTGCCACTCAGTGCATTAAGAAGAAAATGCACCAAGCAGTTTACAACACAAAACATAAAGGGAAAGAAATGAAAACAGAAAACAGACACAAACAGTGCTGCACATGCCAAAACACATTTGTTATCCTCACTGTTTGGGACTTCTGATGCTATGGCAATTTGCTGTTTCCCAAAGGCTGTACATGTATAGTATGCTCAAATAAATCAAGAGTTTTCCTAAATTCTGGGCTTACAAAATGTCCCCTTAGAAATGAGGCCCTTCTCTGACCAAAATCTTAATGGTATCATTGCAGGTCAAATGAAATTAAAAAAAATGGGGATAAAGTCAATACATATGAGATGCTTTTTTGGTTAAAAGGTGAATTACAGTCATATTTGCAACTACATTACGAGCAGTGAATCTACTGCGGGTAATGCATATCGTACAATATTTTTGATTGATTCACAACTGTTTATGCTGTATGATTTAGAATGAATAGCACAATCACACACACACACACACACACACACACACACACACACACACACACACACACACACACACACTGATAGTTAAAGGGGGGAGGGCAAAACAACGCTTCTTTACATGGTCCATGGCGGACTGTCTCACCTGTGAGGAAGTGGAAAGTTTCCGTGTCCTCAGCAGCGTTGGCTAGGTCACTGTACGTCAGGCTGTTGGTCTCCTTCCCGGAGCCGTTGTTAAACGAGGACAGAGCCAGGTGCTGGACAAACAGCTCCTTCGAACGCAGACACACAACAAGCACAGTCAACAGGCACCCGTCGCAAAAAATAGTCCATAGAGACCACAGCTGTGACTAGCAAGGATGCTAGCAGCTGCAGGGGGGAATGAAACCTTTGATGAGTTAGCATGGCTTCGGAACATTTAGCATTGAACTGCGCCGTACCGTCGCCTTGGTCGTGAGGAACAGAGCATCCTGGTTGATACTGGATACATCGGGGGAGCTTTTCATGATCAATCTCACCCTGGAAATGGGAAGAGATACCGCCTTTTTGCTACTTGACGTTTGGTTACTTTTCTCGGGGTTATTTTGAGACATCTTCATGTGAGCACGGCGTCAAACAGTGGGAACTTGCGCTACTGTTTTGACCGGTGAAGCATTTCTTCGTCTTGGATGTGCAGGGGCTGCTTGTTGTTTACACTGCCGCCTACTGGAAGGGAGGTTATACATATATTTCTTCAAGGAAATAGTTGTAAAAAAACATTAGAATTTGTCAGAATGGGGGAATTAATGTTCAAGCCGTTGATAAATTAACATGTACTCTAATAAAGACAAATAATAAAACAATTAATTAATTAATTAATAAAATCAATTCTATTAATATTTATGGTATGTACTCGGTTTCTAACAAAGAGGGCTACGTCGTTCTGTTCCTAAATTGCAGCGATTTAATTATTTCTGCAAAACCAGTAAGAGTAACTCGAACTACTGCCTTTCAATTGCGTATCAGGTTTGCTTGCCATGTCGTGCTTTACCGGGAGTTTGAAAGTATCTGACACATTAATCCAAGTTTTAAACCACGTATAAACGTAAATAATATCTTCCACTCCACTGGATGGCGCTTGTTTTTAACTTGAAACACACCGCAGAAGAAGAAACCACAGCAAGCAAGATCTATCTGGACATACCATTGACAGTCCGGATCGGTCAAGTGAACATTTCTTGGCGAAAAGCTGAAGACAACGCCGTCTGTGTGAGGAGTCTGGTCTCGGAAAGAGGAGCAGAGGGGGAACCGCCGTCCATCAGTCGGTGACATTTTTCCGGCGTCATGTAAGAGCGACGTCGAAAATACGAGCTGCTAATAGAAACCCGAGCGGGAGAGAGGAAAAGCTCCCAGCTTCATTGTTGAACACTTCAGCCCCTTCGAGCTCGGTGTCGCGGCCACTAACGATGCCGCTGGGGTTGAAGCCGAGCTGCGCGGTCTGCAAGACCACCTCCTCTTCCATGTGGAAGAAGGGGAGCCAGGGAGAGATTCTCTGCAACAACTGCACGGGGAAGAGCGGCGGCGGCGGCGCGTCAGGACCGTCGGTGTCCTCCATCACGCAGCCCAGCAATGGCGGGAGCAAGCAGGTGAGACTTGGGGCCTTTATCATGACGTCATATGTTTGCTGTGGAGATTTATTTGTTTTTTTGTCGTGATACTCTGAAGCTGCTAGGTTTTATCAAAGGGGTGAATATTGCAAATTCCCTGATGTGCAGGGTAAAGATGCAAAATATATCAGAGACCTCCGGAAACCAGGAAGAAAGATCTCTCTCTGCACAATTCTGTTAAACTGAATTAAGCTGCATTTTGCCAGGTAAATCTGCAACTGTGTGGTCAAACCAAACAGATATATTTTTTTTTTGTATTCATGCGTTGTGACTTTAGTCCAAGCAAGAGATCCACAGGAGGTCAGCACGGCTCAGGAGCACGAAGTATAAAGCTCCTGCATCTGAGAAGAAGGTGTCAACAAAAGGCAAAGGAAGACGACACATTTTTAAGCTCAAGAATGTGAGTTGCAGATATGTTAACCAAGTTTTTTTTTTTTTTTCTGCACCATAGCTTTACATATTCATCCTCTGTTTATTTCTTTCCCCAGCCGATCAAAGCACCAGAGTCTGTAGCAACAATCATCACATCAGAATCATTGTTTTATAAGGTACCGTATTCAGTGATTAGTTGGTGTGCGAAAAGAGGATAAAGAGAATAGGGTTAGATGGAGGAAGTTGATTCCTTGAGTTGGACCCTGAATGGAGCAGCGAGTGAAATGAAAAGAAGATCCATTGGTGCCAAACAAAAAACTTTCTCACATTTCCTTTTAAGATAATCAGCCAAAACAGTGTCACCCACTTGTGGGGATCAAAATCACACATTAAAGTGTCTGTCTGTGACATGGGATTATTGAATTTTTGAAGGATCTAATTTTGAAACAGAATTCTGCCATCTACATTCAAATATAGATTCACGTGGACATTGGCTGTTGTAGTTTTTGGCTCATTTTTGCCCAATGTCATTATTTTTATCAGTATAGTCACCTGTTCTCAAAATCACGCTGGAGTGGACACCATCAAAATGTCTAATTTTTGACAGTTAACAATAACAATAACAACTCCCAAAACCTTGTGAATAAATTACATAAAAATCATTGACAAAATATTTTTTAAAAAATGTCAAAAATCATCAAGAAGTAAACCTTCTAGAAAAGTATTTTTGAATTATTATATTATTAATATAATATTATTTGTAATGTAATATATTGGTGTCAGGAAAAGGACCCCTAAATATTGTGATGTTATCCATTTTTTTCCAAATATCCCAGTAGCTAAACAGATATGTTGTTTAGTCTTTAAACAAGAGGTTTAATCAGCATGATATAACCAAAATATAACAATAAGCCAGACAGTCTGACTGTCATTGTCTGTGTTTCTGCCCCCAGGGTGTTTACTACCAGACAGGGGATGTGATCAAGGTGACTGATGAAGAGGACGGTAAACCTTACTATGCTCAGATAAGAGGCTTCATTCAGGACCAGTACTGTGAAAAGAGCGCTGCGCTAACCTGGCTCATCCCCACGCAGGCCAGTCCAAAGGACCACTTTGATCCAGGGACATATATCATCGGTAAACATGGAAAAATAACAATAATAAACCGTGTATTCCATTGAATGAATCAGATTATTGTCACTGCTCTTCAAATTACTGCTACTGTCTGAGCACATACAGTACATGTGTGTTTGAAAGTGGTCATACTTCTGACAGGGATTTTTTTTTCTAGATATCCATAATATTTAATGTAAAATAATTATTATGTATATTTTTCAAAATCTTCAGAAAATACCAAGAGTAGAATTATTATTATTATTATAATCAAGAAATAACCAACATGTTGAAATTGTATTTATAAGTTGCAGTCAGCGACCGAGTCAACAGAATTGAATCTCCCTTCTTGCTGGAGATGTACATCTTTTTTTAAAATGTATCTTACTCAATGTTTCCTGTAGGGGGAAAAAAAATCTACAAATTTACTTTATTTTTTCTTAGCCCTAGTCTTGAAATGTGTATACAGTCACATGGTAAATTACATTTTGTTTTTTAGGTCCAGAGGAAGATCTGCCAAGAAGGATGGAGTTTCTGGAGTTTGTGTGTCATGCGCCCTCTGAATACTTTAAGTCACTGAGCTCGCCATTTCCCACCATCCCCATTAGACCGGAGAAAGGCTACATCTGGACCCACATTGGTCCCACCCCTGCCCTTACTGTCAAAGAGACCACCACCGGTGCAAGTTAATATGGACTATGGCTTTTTGACACACACTTGTATATTATGTAATATAAAGTTGAACTGCACATATAACATTAGGTATTATTTCAGATGCCATTTTCACATTGGATTTAAAGGAATCCTGATGTAACATGCCTCTTTTTGCATTTTTTATATGATAAATAAAAGCTCTTTTCAGGAATCCTTTTTGTTTTCAGGTTTTGTTCAGTTCATGGAAAATTCTTACGAATATCTTTATTGAAAATATTTTACATTTGTTATGAAATATACAGTGGGATTCGTAATAATGACAACAATAGAATACTATTTGAACCAGACATGATCGTTTCAGTTATTTTATGTGTGTGTGTATCCAGATGCAGCTCACAGTGGCTGTGGTGTTATTAGGATTTCGCCATTATTACAGCTTTACTTAAATAAGGCTTGGATTCTTCAAGCTGCACCAACCTGTGAATTTATGATAGCTATAGCAGCCTCACATTTTCTCATTTGTTCACCAAACTGGTCTGCAGTATCTGTCTGTATAAATCCAATCATTGTTGATTTGGGGCAAGAGGTGGTGTTTAACATTGACCGGTCATCTGTCAAGCATATGGCCACAAACAGGCAAACATTGACTCTCATGCCTGCAGACCATTTGATCTTCATTTTAACTTACTGCATGTTTTGGGCTGTTTGGGGAGGCCAGAGAACCCGGATAGGCACAGAGAGAACATATCATTTCCATACAACCTGGAATCTTCTTGTCATAAGAGAAGAGTGCCAATCACTGAAGAGATGTGGTGAATTGGGTAATTTCAGTTCCACTCATTAAGTGAATAAATCAAAGATCCATCTAGTCGAGACATGCACAAATGCTAGTGGTTTTAATTGGTGGGAAATGGATTTTTGGGTTTATTTGGTGCGCTTGTTTTGATATATAATAAATGTTTTGGCATACTCCAAAAGAGGTCACTATATGCAGCTGGGATGTAAGCATATGCCATTACATGCCACCAGGAGGAACCTAGCCTATATGTTGCTTGTTAAATGGGGGCCTCAACTTTTCACATCACAGGATTTTTTTGTTTGATATTAGTCCAGCCCGAGATTCCACAGTCTATATAAGTCTATATAGGTTATACTACCTGTCAGTGTGGTGAAACAATACTGGTGGCACCAGCAAGGCATTTGCCCTCAAGGTTGCTGTGATCTTCTCAGATAAACTGAGTTTCATGGAACAGGAAAGTAGGGGGGAGTGAAACATCTTGAGCTGCATGTTTACTCTTTGATAACATCCCCAGTCAGCCAGGCTGTCCTTCTGAAATACTTTGCGTGCTGATGCTCTGGTGCTGCTGTGGAGACACGAACATTTAACAAACATCACATGCACTTCTCTTCCCATGTGTTGGACATTATGAGGTTTTCTCATCTCACGGAAGAAGCAGGAATATGGGAAAAATCCAGTCCAAACTTGGTGAGTAATTTAAGTCCATCGCAATGTATATTTTCTTTGTCCATATGTGAAAATGCTTGTGCATGATACTGACTTTTCTCTCTGTATCTCGAAAGCCTCAAAACGCAGGCACAGCCCTGAAGGTAAGATATAGAACACGGATTTCCCTTATATAGATGTAAAATTGATTTGCTCAAAAGTTTGACTTGTTCATTCATATGCACTGCAGGTGGGAGCTTGGCTTCTAGTGTGCTGACTTGTCAGAGGGAGTTGGAGCGTATTCACACAGAGAAAACAAAACTGACAGAGGTAGAGAAAAATATTTGTTTAAACATTTATACTAGTCTCAAAGGTATGTCTATATGATTCTGTTGGCTGGACTGCACTGCTTTTAGCTTTGGAGACATTTTATCTGCTAACAACTTTTTTTAAAATGCCTTTTAAACAGAATTATCATATAAATAAAATTACAACATAATTCGTTTTATTCCGACTCTTTTTTAAACATTAAAGTAAAAATTTCAAGATGGTCAGAATATCAGAACCTTCGACGACATCATGTGTTATTTACATTTAAGTGAATGTAAATTCCCAGCTATCTGAGAAATAACACGGGTGTGGCCCTGATGATAGTTAGTGTAGCCCTGATGTTTCCTGTTACATTGGGGATTAAGAAACAAATACAAAATCCTTTAAAACTACTCTATAAAATTTGCGGCATTTCAATCATATTTTTTTCAATTCAGACAAAATAAAAAAAGACTAAAGGTGTTTCAATAATAATATGGTAATAACAAGATGGTAATAATGAAGTTACACAAATTTCTTGTGTTGTCGACTCTGCGGTCACAAAGTTGTATAAACATGTAACAACATGAATAACAATTTGGCAGAAAAATAATTTGATAAGTATTTGGTTTTTACATTAAACTTGGCTAGGTTTGTTTTCATTTGACTTGGACAAAATGTTGATATTAATATTATTGCAAGGTAGCCAATATTATCTAACTGTGGCATCACACTGGATTTACTTTGAATTCAGAACTAAGAAATACACAGCCTTCTCACACTGATTTTGTTTTGCTGACCCCCCCCCTCCCGCCAACACACACACACAGCTTCATTTCAGTGAATTAAGCCTTTGCGTCAAATGCAAACTGAGACTTGAAAGGTGCTTGGCGGAATCTTATATTTATTCTTCCACCCTTCCTCCTCCATCCCTATAAAGAGACTTCCAAGTCTTGTGAAGTGCAACACAAGCACCCCTTCCAAACAGCGAGCTCTTTATACCAGCCTGCACTTAAAAAAATGTCCACATCTGGTACTGCTTTGCTTCTCCGGCTACAGACAGCCAGACAGACGGTGGGGAGGGAGAGGAAAAAGATGTGGGGAGGGGGTGTTTTGCGCTGTAATGTTGTAATGTGTGTGTACGTAAATGGCATCACATGGCATTTAATGAAGCAGCTACAGTTGAGAGAATAACCCCACCTCCCCCCCCAAAAATGTCCTTTTCATGACTAAACTGTCACATACTCACTTAATAACTAATTTTATTCCGATCATGGAAAAAGGGGCCTCTAACGGTAAATTCAATAATCTACTCCCCTTAAAAGGCAAAACATGATTTACAGTTTCTCCACATGCTGACCTTAACTGTCAACAGAGCTGCCGAAATCACTAAATTAACTCTTAGAAACATTTCTATGAAGGTTGTAAGAGATGATTATTCTGCCAACTTGCGTAAAGGGTTGCAGTGGAGTTTCAGTTCTCATCAATCGCGACTCCTGCCATTAGATTTTCCGGGCTGATATAATTTACCAGTCTTCCATGACACCACTGCTGCATTGTTAATATGACAGACTAATGCTCTTTCAGAGAGATTTTTAAATCATTGTCCAACATTGTCTGATCTTGCACTAATCTTGTTCATGCATAAATAGTGTAAAGTCTTGATCTAAATATTTATCTTTCTGTGAAGGCCTGACCACTTCCTTTTTGTTGGAGCTGATATTTGAATTCATGTTAAAATCTAATTTTAAAAGGTCTAACAAAGATTGTTTAGTTGATATTCTATATGCATCAAATCCAAAATCATTATTGTAGCTCAAGTATCAAACATGCATGTAGTCATAATCTAACATGTTGAATTTAATATTTTATTGATCACGTCTATCTCTTACTTCATTGGTAATTTGGCAGCATTTAAATGGTAGCCAAGTAGAGTTCACTTCAACACGTGATTATTTAGAATAATCTGTAACAACCAGATACCAATCAGAGCTATGTTTATTCAACCTTAAAGACGTATCAGACAGTACATTCAAGTTAGAAATCAAAATCATTATGACTTCTTCCTCTTTTTCCTTCAGCTTTTCCCTTCAGGGGTCGCCACAGCGAATCGACCTTCTCCATCTAACCCTCTTCTCTGTATCCTCCTTTGTCCCACCAACTAACTTCATATCCTCTCTCACTGCGTCCATAATTCTTCTCTTCGGTCTTCCTCTTGACCTCCTGCCTGGCAGCTCAATTCCAGCATCCTTCTACCAATATATTCACTGTAAATAGAAATCATGACAATGAAATCAAATGCTGCATTCAAAATAAACCGAGATTCTGTTGAAAACATTAGAATGTCATGTTGTGTAGTTTTATGTAGACGTTGGAAATGTCCACCGGAGACAACTGAAAAAAAAACAATATCAGTGTCAGCTGGCAGCAGTTGCTTAAACTTTGATGGACCCCTGATAAGGCAAAGAACTAGGGCAGAACATCCACCCACACAGTAATTGCACTACCATAGTTCAGTCCACAGTGCTCAAATTTCAATCGTTAAGAAAGTTTGATGATGACACGTTCTTTTGCTGCTTCACTCTCCTGAATGCATGTCTGTCTGTGCGTTTTTTTTTTTTTAAAGACTAACAGTTGTGGGTTTCTAAGGATTGTTCTGTGTTCCACACATCTGGATTACCCTCGCCAACCCACCAAAGCGTCGGAAACGTACTTAATAGCTTCCTCCCTTTGTGTGTTTGTGTGTGTGTGTGTGTGTGTGTGTGTGTGTGTGTGTGTGTGTGTGTGTGTGTGCCTGTGCACGTGCACGTGCATGGATGTGCTTTCATGTGTGCATTTGTTCTGCTCATTTACAGGACTTTTATGGAGGCCTGAAGAAAAGCTGTACACCTAACCATAACTGCCCCCTCAAGGGTAAGTGGAATTACAAACTCATTTACTCATTTAAGGATCGACCTTTTAGCCAAAATTCTGGGATGCATCATTTTAGGCTAACACAAGGTCTAAAAAGGTAACGTCATCTTGTTTTCTGAGGTAAGACGGAAATTTTGAACATTGAAAGTAGGATATTGCTGTGTATAACGTAATCCCAAATTCTTCAATTTTAATACATATTGATGAAAATACAACATTATTTTTAGTGTTTCTGCCGCCTGAGAGGCAGTTTGATAGAGACAGCAGAGTCTTCGCTCCTTCCAACAAACACATTCAGAAGAGGAACAGCCATGTCAATGTGAGTACAATTATGTAAAGACAAATACACTAGTTTAAACTAAATTTGACAATCGGGGGGATTTTTTTTGGCATGACTATAAGATCCGTCGACTTACACATTCAAATTAACATTTTCAAACCACCAATTTACCAACTGTCATTAATAGACAGTTAACAATACTTGGTCTCTCTTGCTGTCGGATAATCTACAGGACAGTTTTGAGCCTCATGTCATAAGGTATCTGCTTGTTTGGAAACTATTACAATGGAACCTGCAGTACTCAGTTCAGTGTGAGGTGGATGTCCTGCTCTGAGACTCAAGACAAAAAGACATTTTGCTTTTGAGGTCTCCAAAGAACCTGTTTCCACAGTCATATGTTTTAATAATGCGATATATGTGTCTGTTGTTAAATTTTCCTCATGTTCTCATCTTTTTGTCCAGATTCTATTTACCAGTGTACTTATCCACTAAGATCTGCAAATGAAAATTTTCAGATAAATTGAACTTACTGATTCTACATACAGGAGGCAGAGTGTAACATGGTGCTTGAGGAGGACCCTCAGCAGGAATGGGTTTTCACCCTGTACAGTCTGGAGAAAACAGGACGGGTCAGCAGAGAGGTACATTTTTTTCATGAGTTTGTTTGAAGACAGCATAGCCTTTTCTGTGTTCAGTTTTGTATTCTGTGTTTATATTTGTGCTCTGCAGGAAATGTCCAGTCTGATAAATTCCATCTATGAGGCTCTTGAGACATCTGTCTACCAGCCTTATGGTGGCCACTCAGCAGTGAGGGTAAAGCTTACTGTAACCCCATCTGCAGGTGTGGCTCTAGAAACTAGATATTATTTGTTTATTTGTGTTGCCATTGAAGGCAGAGTGTCCCAGAGTGCGCAGAATCTCTTAACAGTGTGACTGCACTGTTCATAATGTCCATTTTTCATGGAAACCAGGAACAGAGAAGGCGGGTGCATCTCAGGAAACGGGAGGTCAAAGCAGAGGAGTTTATTGTGTTGATGAAAACATTGAACGGAGAAACCACTACCTGGATTTAGCTGGCATTGAAAATTATACTTCCAAGTTTGATAATGCAGGTATGTTAAATGGTTTAAACTTTTATGGCTGAAAAGCCCAAATTAGTCACTCACTAATGTTTGAAATATTCTTATTAAGTGAGAGTATATACTATTTTCTTCCTTCCTGGATCCTTGTCCAGAACGCAACCCTCAGGAGAACAGACAGGATTCTACCTCAGCTCTTCAGCACCACCCTATGGTAATTCCAGGGAATTACACTCTCACTCCCCGGGGTCTATCACTCCTTCACGCCATGAAAAGTGACACCATGGCTGTGGGAAAAGACAGGAATAGGAGAGAGGGAAAATCCTGCAGGGTGCATGGACAACACATTGCTTCATGGTCACAGCCTGTTGCTCAAAGTCTCCTGCAGCGTTCGCACAGTAAGAGGCTTCGCTCCAGGTCACAAGATGCCACATCACATCTGAGAGACAGAATAATGCTCAACCTTCAGCCTCCATATGGGGTCTTGGACACTCTGGCTCAAAGACACGAACATCATCATCATCACGAGCACCACCACCATCATCATCACCACCATCATCCCTAATAAATGTATATCAGGCAAAGCGAGACTTGATTTAAGCACAGGTGAGAAGAGTTTGGCTTTTTATTTGAAGATATCAATATGATGTACACGTAAACACTTATGTTAATAAAGTCATCTAAAATTGGACAAATATTTGTGGTTCTTGAGCAAATAAGCGAAGCCCCTGGACAAATCCCCAGGCAAAAACGGACATTTAGAAAAAATAATCTGACTAAGTATATGCTTAACTCTCTCTCACACTTGTGCAAATGGTCATTGACAGTAAGGATTTGGTATCATTCCTCTAAACATTAAAGTAAATGCTTGCGGTAAAGAAACTGCATTTTTGGGCAATACGTAGTTTATTCGTATCACTACAGTCAGGACACCAGAAAACATAAATAATCATGCAACAGGCAGAAATATCATTGTCTTATAAGCACAATGCAGTGTGATCTGACATGTTGTTATAGTCAAGTGAGGAGAAATATCTTAACCGTTAGTCATGATGCAGACCGCGGAGTCATTGATATCAAAAGGTTGCATAACTGTATTTAGAACAAGAGGTTTCACAAGACCTTATGTGAACAAGCTACTTATATATTATATAGCTCAGCCCAAGAGTTGGAATGAATCACCCAGTGCAGGTCTTCTTCTGTTCCTCAACATTGTTTTCTGTGGTCCTTGCAGATCATTATTTATACCCAATGTCAAACAAAAAGATGTTTTGAAAAATGTTTTTCGACTTAGTTCAATGCTGAATGTTACAAATAGACCCGGCGCCCCTACGAAGGGCATGAGACAGCTGTTCCTATAAATAACCTCCACCCTCTTACCTACCACGAGACCCAATGCCTTTCCACGGAGAGACCAGCCCCAGACAAGCACGCAACATTCGGTCAGACCACAACAGTAGATAACAACAAAGCTGCAACTCCAGAAGCGAAAGACAAGGGAAAAGTGAGCTGTTTGACAACAGCTCTCATCACCAGCAAAGAAACTTGGATCCACTTGATCAACACCTAAAGATAAACCCCGAGCCATGATGTCTCTGCGATTCCTTGCAGCTGAGGCTTTTGTCAAGAGTGCCCCATCTGCAAAGGAGAAACTCAGCTGTGTGTCTTTCAATCTCTACCCCCATCTCTTCAAGGCCTGCTTCCTTCACGAGCAGGCTGATTTGCTGCATGTCTTGGTCCAGACGTGGCCTCTACCTGAGATCAACCTGCAAAGACTCTTAGGAAAGACAGCGGACTGTCAGTTGGACCTCACCTCCTGCACTTGCCGGCGTTGTTTGGAGGCCATTCTGAAAGGTTTAAAGGTAGATGAAAGGACACGATGTTCACACATATGATATCTGTGCACTCTTCAAATCCATTTGGGTTTCAGAGATGACCATTTCGATTAGTTGTTAAACACCTTGTTCCTCTCTGTTTTCCAAAGGAATATGTGTTGTCCCCTCCATCGACTTATGCCAAAAGCCTCCGTGTGGTGGATTTAACAGCACTGAAGGACATCGAGCACCAGATATGCCCCTGTCAATCCACCTTGGGTCGATGGGCCAGAACCCAGCTGTTGACTCAAATGTGCTATGAGACCATGGTGGCAATGCAGGCCAGCAATGTCTGCCAATCAGCATTCGAAACCTCTGTTGATGTACGACTGAATGGGTTCGTGACAGGCCGCAACTATGAGCTGGTGGCTCAGGCCTTCCTCCTCCTCCGCTTCTGTCCGCTGAAGCCTCGTTTCATTGGCTTTCGGGGTGATTCTCTCACTCTCAAGCAACTGTTTTATGTTCTTCGACTGGCAGAACCGGAGTGCATCACAAAGCTGGAGGTAGTTCACAACGTGCCCCTGGAGGCCGTACACCTGGAGGTGCTGCTCTCCAGGGTGGATTTCCCCAAACTTCAGTCTTTGACCCTTCCTACTGGGGCACTGGATTTCCGGAGGTTGGGGTCTGATGATGAAGATGTGTTGGGTACCATCGGCAAACTGCTGGCACAGCTGACCAATCTGACTGAGCTTTCTGTGGGTTTCTCCACTCTAACTGGAAACCTGCGACGACTGCTCAAGTGAGTAAACCGAAACATGGGTTTGTGAGCATCCCACAAAACCGCTTTTAACAATGGCTGGTATATCAGTGTAACAACTGCTGAGACGATGTCTGAGCAAAAACCTGACTGACAGCAGTATACAGCCAAACTAAATCATTCAAAATCAAAATCTCCAATATTATTTATCAAATACTTCAAATTTACAAAGTATGCATTTTTTCAAACAATGTAACACACATATTTATTTAGCTTCTGGCTACACCTGTTTTCCAGGCTTTCCTGGGCCCCTTGTGTGTACCTGACTTTCTTTAACCTGTTTTCTTTCCACAGTCCATTAAACACTCCATTACAAACCTTGGAACTGGCCAACTGCTCCCTGAACCGCGTGGACATGACTTATTTGGCCAACAGCCTTCACAGTGACGCCCTGGTCCGCTTGGACCTCAGCGGACATGAAATCTTCAGGTCTTATGCCACCGCTTTCCACAAACTGCTCAGCCGCTGCTCAGCCTCACTAGTGAGCCTGACACTTGAAGAGTGCGACATACAAGAACAGCACATGGATGAATTTATAGATGCCATGTCCTGCTGTCAGGAGCTGGCTGAGCTCAAACTCCTGGGGAACCCTCTGACCTCTGCAGCCCTGCGGCGATTGTTCTCAACGCTGTCTATCAGCTATCCCAAGTTAAGGTATATTGAGTTCCCTGTTCCCCGTGAGTGTTACGCCGATGATTTTACGTACCCTCTCGATGATTCACACCTACTGCAGTACAACAGGGAGTTATTTGAGGACATCAGAGGCCAACTGGTGGCGATATTGGACAGAGCTGGGAGATCGAGTGTGGAGGTTTGCACTCCAGTAATGGGGGCCTATGATCCAGACATCAATGAAACCAGCAATGAACTTGGGGTGTCCATGTTGAAAGCTTTCAACAGTATCATAGGAAATTTTATAGGCACTATATCAGATGTAGACAACAGGAGATTGCAGACACAAAAGGAGAACTGACTGATAGAACTAATAGCTGCAGGTTAAAAACCAGCAAAACTAGCAAATCATTAAGTTGAGGGCTCCAATCTTGTTCATGAGACAATCTTTGCATACCTGAACCACCTAGTCTCAGGTGGGAACGGACAGAACCTTGATGACAGAATTTTGTTTGTATGAGATATTTTTGGAGGTGACGTTTTTCTAGCTAACCTGTAAGTTGGAATAAATAGACTAACTGTAAATAGTTTGTGTTTTTATATGGATTACCAAATAATGTCAGATTAGTCTATTTTTTTAGTCGTTTCTAAAGTTATTTTTCTAGGACATTTGCAGTGACTGTTGATATTACAAACTCATTTTTTTCTGACCGATGTCAGTCATAAATATGCTGCAGCATCCAGGATTTTTTTTCAAATGTTTCAGTTTTCTAATAATTAGTCAACTTAAAACTAGTTTTTGATGTATTGAAGAAAAATAGTACATTTGCAGAAATAAAAAGAGTTGTGAAATAACCAACTGACTGGCTTGGTATTTGGAAAAGTCAAGATGGTTACTGCAAAAGCGGTCTGATGTTTTCCAGGGCATGTGGGAATCCTGCTAACACTAACAGATCATTGGCTTAAGTTCACTTAATGAATATGTCAAAGAGAAATATGTCCACTTATGACTGGTCATACAAGTTTAACAACTGCTTTAGAGAAGTTCTCAATTTTATCTATAATTTAACTGTGTATCTGTAAAGCACACTCACCAACCGTGAGTTTTAAATCATTAACTATGACTTGTGTGGGAACTCCACATTTTCCATTCATACATGAATACTGTTTCCTCCTTTATTTCTCCTCCAGTCATTTTCAACCACCTGCAGAGGTTCAATGTATGACTACTGGACCCAAATCCAGATATCTGAAACTACTATCTATACTGAGTTCTGCCTATATTATGGTTAAGATAGGATATCAAAATATATTTATATCAAGATTGACCATATTCTAAAATAGCATGCTATTACTCTTTATTCTTTCCTCTTGAATGATCTAAACTTCAAAGAGCCAGTCATCCCTTAAAAACAAGGCATTTCAGGTGTTTCCAAAATGTATATTTTTAATTAGTGATGTGTAGTATGGGTTACATTTATCTTAAATACCGCACCAAGAATAATCCGCACCAGACCGAAGACGAAGAGAAAAGGCTTTGCAAGAAATTGCTTTATTTCTTCATCCATTCTTCTCTCTCTTTCCTTTCACGGATCACCTCTTCCAAATATGGTGTCAGGTATGGGACATCCTGTGGAGAAACAAAAAGAGACAGATGACATTAACATCTTGAGTGCAAATTATTTGTCAAAAACAATGTTTGGAAAGCTTATCAAAGGACGGGTTATTCTGTTTACTATGTAGTCTACTTTGCATCATGCCACATGATGCTACAATTCAAAATATTTTCCAAATTATTGCATCAACATAGGATAGGCTCTGATATCATATCTTATTCTAAATTGCATTAGTTTCTGATAAAGGACTGGGTGGTAATCTTTCAGGACAATAATGCTACAACAATGCTATGAACAAATGTTCATATGAAATATATCAAATTAGCCTGATATATATGTATGTCGCTCATAGTATTCTTTAAATTCTAGCTGATGTTTAAATTATAGCTGATGTTTTTTTTTTTTGTTTATTTAATCTTATCTACATTTCAATTGTGATGTTCATTGAATTTGACAATGAAAGGCTACTTTAAAGATCTAAATTGAAATCCGTGTGAGTGGGCTTACTTCCCATCTCTTCCCGATTTAAACCACTAATGATCTATTTTGTTTTTACATATTGTATTAAGATATTGGCACTCATGCATTTACTGTTAGATTTTTCCTTTCCTGTTCATAACTTTCTTCCCTGTGGAAACAAACAAACCCAAACAAACATACCTCCTCATATTTTGTCCACATTTCTTTGGGGAGGATTTGCTGCTTCATGGACAGATCCAGAGCCCTCTTGATCCTGAACATCCTATCGTTATACATGCTCTCTGGAAGCCTCCTCAGGGCCTCCTTCACGTCGCCATCCTCATACATCGTGTCATCTCGCATCAAGCCTGACCAGCAACATAAACAATGCTGAACCATCTTATTACATTTGATTTATAATCATTACCCAAAGGTCAAGTATTCTCATGAATACTTGTCAGAGTCCTTTGTAAACAAATCAGAATTACCGATCTTATTGAAGCCACTCATGCTGTAGTACCATTTGCGGAAACTCTCCAGGAGCCGGCCTGTGGCCACTGTGGAAAACAGATAAAAACTGAAGCCACGAAGTAAAAACATGACGGAAGAGGACGAGCCTTGATTCAACTCTCAGGTTCATTGACAATCACACAATCCAGATCTGCCCTTGTCGTAATGTCTCAGTCGTGAAACGATAGCCAACGGGACCATTTCACATCGAACTATTCCAAAGCAGTACTATAACTCCTTTCGAGAAGACAGCAAAATAACTTCTCCTTCCACATTAAACTGGCATTTAACTACATGTTAGCCTTTGCAGCTAATACTAGCGGACGAGCTTAGCGCTAACAGCAGAGGGACACTAGAGGACATCCAAAACTCCTGTGCGTCATGATGCATAGTCAAACAGAAAGGGAAGTATTTGACCAGATATGAGTTACTGCGAAACAAATTTGCCAATAGGCTTTTTTTAAGACGCGTTCATGAGCGGATCAAACAGAACTCAAGACATTCAGAATATTGCGATGATCGTTTACCTGGTGCCCTCGTCGCCATGTTTAACACTGAAGAACGAGCGAAATGCATTGTGGGCAAAGAGTTTTCAGGTCAGAGTTGCGCAACTGTTAGTTCTCATGATTCGCAGAATTTGTAGGGATTAAATGTATGCTACGAATTTAAAGTTTCCAAGAAATACACTACAAAAAATAAATATATACATGAGCTAAAAGGATGAGCTATTTCTTATATGTTACACAGTTGGGTCTGCAGTTTGACTGGATTTGTTTTGAGTTTGAACACGTTTACTGTTACCAAGTGGATTGCTAATAAAATTACTCTATCAAATACTAATTATCCTATTTTTATAAGAGTGGAAGTGTAAAAAAGGGGTTCAAGCAGGAGAAACAGTTCTACTTATAACTGTGGTGAATTTACCAATTGAAAGTCACCAGTGCAAATCTGAAGCCTAAATACTGACATTGAAAATCACAGTCCACATTTTATTGATAAGAAGTGAATAGTGTTTTCTCAATATACTTACGAAGTATTATATTTACAGAGAAAAACATATTATTAAATAAAAACTACATTTATATCCAGTCCGATGTTATGGATTTTTCTGTTGCTGATTTATTTGTATTTCTCTCATTTTTTCAACTTAAAGAGTCTTCTGGAACAAACAATAATCTTCCACTGTGGCCAGTGCCAGTTCAGTGCAAAAAGTCTCATCTGGCAGTGACACCAAACGGTCCAGGGAGATGTAGTTGGGCTGAGTTGGGTCGTACTGAGCCTTTCCGAGGTACTGCAGGAATTGGTGGCGCTCTTTGATACGCAAATACTTGGAATTGAGAACCTATAGGAGGATACCAAATTGTCAAGTTATAATTCTGAAGGAGGACATACTATTGGTTACAATGAACCATTGTTAAAAAGTCATCATCAGCTCTTCATTTGCAGAAGCAACAATAGTTTTGTCCAAGAGGTCATCAATAAACAGCAACTCAATACTACCTGTGGGAATGTGGCAATCAAGTGATGTGGCACCTTCATAGTGTTGTGGACGAAGTCAAATATTTGTGTTAGCTTCCTCTTATTGGAGGTCAACACTTTTGGGATGGCAATAACTATGTGCTGGATCTCATTTGCCTTAAAGCCAAGCTCAATTTCACACACCTACACAAAACACAGAAAGCGTTTTTTTAAAAAAATTTAGTGGCACAATATTCTAATAATAACCTCTCTTATCCTCTTACCTTGAGATTTTCTTTCACAGGCTCCAAACTGCCACACAGTAGTCTGGGCAGACGAGCTACAATACTGCGAGTCTAAATGAAATAAACAACAACAAAAAACAACTATTGATAAAAGAGGTTTGAGTTTTTTTCATTAATTAGTGAGATTTTCGTGACAAATTAATAAAAATGTAATTATTGGAGCTTAAGTAACAAATCAGTCTGCCAATTTGATCATGTCAGTACGTTTTTTATATTGAATATCCACTAAATCTGGTTAATATTTATCCTCAGCTGGCACTCAGCCGGAAGACGGAATCATGTCAATACTTGGTTGAAAGTATGTTGTGACATTTTAGTCAAGACGTCCAATGCCAACCATTTTCTTTCGCTGACATTGATACTGAGTCCTTCAGCTACATTATTTACTAACTAAAATCAAAACTGTTACAAACATCCAAATATTAATGTCCACACAAATTGATATTTTATGTCGATTATTATATCAGCTGCATTGGCTTAACAACCTGATTTGATTTTTTTATGTCTATCTAAAATTTAGCATTTCATTGAAATCTTTATGTTTGAGTGTAAATGTTGTGAAGGTATTTGTTAGAGTAGTCACAAGTTGAAATCATCTTTAACATTACAACACTAAATTGCTGTCCAAATATCACTGATGCCACAAAAATACATTTATAATCGAGAAAAAGTAATCAATGACACATTTGACATCATGAGTATGTTTAAATCTAGTACATCTTTAATACACCTGTCCCAGTAGGTATATGGTTAGTACATAGACTGTCAGCCACTTTATCCCAATGGATTTTTTAAATGATCAAATATTTGCACTAAAAATCCAGCATAGGTCAGGCATTAGTAATATGGGGTTTCATAAGAAACACACTTTCACAAAGACATCAACATTGCTAAATGCTAAATGAGATCACACAGTTCTGTCAGATAGATACTCACATTGGAATCGCTGAGACTGAGTTGCTTCTGATAGAAGCCTATTCGGTTGTCAAGCCTCTTCACGCTGAAGTTTAGCAGGTATGGCGCTCTGGAGACCATGGATGCTACGGTCTCTGAGCTAAACTTCTTTGACTTGAGGTAATTAACCCTTTATAAGCAATAAGGGGAAATGACATGTTTTAATTTACAATGGTGATGAGTAATGAGTAACTTCTTCCAATTAGTCAACAAAGCCACTTTTGACAGATATACCATTCGCACTATTGAGATTACTAATAATCATAATAAATATGTCTCCGTCTTGTTCTGGGATCTGTTCATGTCACCTGGCCTGAAGGTTCTCCACGTTTTCGGTAAGAATGAATGGGTTGTGAGTGATGATATAACCAAGACGAGAATCCTCCACCCCGATTTCTTTGAGAAACAGCAGCCTTGGGGCCACGTCTGTTTCAAAGTCGAGTCTGAGCAGCATGGAGCCCACATTAGGCCTTTGTTCCAGCTTCCACAGGTTAACACCTGCAGTGAGGGACAGGTAGGAATAATGACAGGATTATGAAACGAACTTCAAAAGATTTTAAGGTAATATCTTGCTTGCTTTTTATAACCTGGTTTGGTAAAGAAAACCAAATGAGAGACACACAGCACAAACTAATTGTGTAACTCCAACATAGTGAGGAGTAACTCAATGCCCTATCTTAAATCTGACAAAGGACCACTGAAGTTGTTAACATATGACTTTGGAAGTTTTGTGACTAATTCTGATACATCCCTCTTTTTTAGAGGTAATTTATGGCTGATTTTTACGCAAAATCACACAATGTTTTGAGTAATCTCTATCCAGATTTTAAGGTAATATCTTGCTTCCTTTTAAAGTTACTCTGAGCTGATTTCAGGTTATTTTAAGACAAATGCCCTGCAAATTGCAAATAATTAATTTTTATTAGTTTGTAAAACTCTTTTGAGTATTTTCAGTGGTGACCATTAATCACCTTTCTCAAGGCATCTTTAATTTTTTTTAAAGTACATCAAAGAAATGTACAGAAAAATGACATAAAATATGTGAACACAGCTTTTGGAAAATATCATTTACCAAAATATCAAAATAAAATACAATTTAAAAACACACCATTTTCCCAAATCAATCAATAAAAACATGCATCCTATCCAATACGAACCACAATGTTGAACAGTATTGACTAACTTTATTTACCCAGTTGCAGTAGTTTGGTCAGTGTTTCAGACTTGTCAACGTAGTCTCTGAGAGAAGTAGAAACTGAAGGCAAAGCTGGAGGAATAGATATACTAACAGCCTCTTCATCACTGATTTCCTCTAATGCAGAAAATTCACCTACAGCATCCAGGTCTAGTTAACAAAGAAAATATGAAGAACAACAAACGAACAATGAACAACAAATTCAACATATTCTCAAGTTAAACATCTTAATTTCAAATCCAATTAAAATATGCTACTTAATAAATAAATATATGATCAGAACAACAAACCAATATGCACCTAATGACACTGGACTTTTTGCTACTGGTACAGCATCTGTGATGCGCAGTAGAGGGCTTCTGTACATCATAACATTAGTTTTGGACAACTCCTCTATAATCCTGTCATCCTTTGTTTCAGTTTCCAAGTGTACGGCTGTTAGGTCACTGTAACCGCACATCTGTTGCTTCCATATATGTCTTGTTGCCTGGGGTTTTCTAAGATTTCTGGCGATAGATGCAGATCCACAGAGGAGTTTGGTTGGTATTCTAGTGATTGCAGTGCAATGCAACTTAACAGCCACCCCATTGACGGAGAGAAGACCTTTGCATTTCAGACAGAGCTGAGCAAAAGGAGACGCCATGGCAATTCTGCAAAATAAAAGGACATAGAGTTGTTTCAGTGGCATCTAATTTACAGTTTGAATTCATTACAATGTATGACCATGGAAAATGCTAACACTGATTTCTGAAAGCTATTTAAGCAAATATGGAAAAGTGGGAATTAATGGCTATCACTGCTTGTCATGCATATGCACAAAACAATAATATATACAAAGAGGCATAAATTCAAACTGATGCAAATAGTATGGTTTGGTCTCAGTAAAAAGACTGATCCAGGGCCATTAATCGATATATCCATATATCTATAAATATATGTCATTTGTTTTATCTTGCGTTTGATGCTAATTCCGAGCATTCAGATTACATAAATATATTGTAATGCATTTATTTATTTGATACACAGTCCATGTCGAGCCTGTGTTTACAAATAATACCCTTAGCCGAGGTATCGACAGCATCTATGATAAATTAAGCCACGCATGAACACATGCAAAATTGGTGCCATTCTCTCAACATAGAGGGCAGACGGTTTGTAAATTGAGTGGGCAGTAAGGAATGTGACGATGCAACATTTCTCTTGAGATGAGTAAGGTTTCATGTGGGCAAATGAACACTGCACGTGCTTGTTGTGAACAATTAAAGCATATTACCTTTGAAAATCTAAATTTAATGGATTATTAATGATACAGCAGCCGACACATCCATGTAAATAAAAGGTAACGCTTCTGAGTACTGTGCATGGCTAACACTTAGCACAACAGCTTGCTAATCTTGACATGATACATTGTTGATTTAGACCTTACAATATGACCTTCAAGTCATTTTTAGACATAAAAGATAAAAAAACAAGCCTTCATTATATGCAGCAATCATTTTACTCACAATTCCCTCTTTACTGTCTTGAGATGTCAAACGTTTTCACGTGTATTTACATGGCTGAACGAATGCTACGGAAGGACGTCATAAGGTTAGATGTACCAAATATGGCGAGAGGTTGTTTTATTGTATTACTTCTTATCTATACAAATGAAATTAGGGTTGCACGAAAAAAACCCGCATTCTTACTACCAAATTTGTAAAAAGTATATGTAAACCGCACCCTAAACGTTGAAAAACGTGTGCTTAATACAATATGAATGTTAATATTGAGACACCCCTCCACACCGTTTTTTTTTTTTTTTCTTTTGGTTTAGTCCGCCTTCAGAGTTGACTGAATCCGCCGTCGCCAAGGCTTCAGTCTTACTTTGAGTAAACGTGGGTCCCGTCGATTGACTATCGATTAATTGTTGACAGATAGTTATGGTAACCACGGCTGGACACCGGACGTTGCGGATGGACGATGATAACTATAAGCTATACTTCAGAATGATAAATGAGCAACAAGTGGAAGATATCTGTATTGATTTCTTCTACAAGCCACACACCATTACTCTGCTGATAGTTACTGTACTCAGCCTTACGTATTTTGCCTTTACCAGGTAAAATGATACCATAGTCAACGGCTTACAAGTAACACTCATTTTACTCATTAGTGCAAAATGGCGTTCCTTTCAAAAGCTTAGTTTCAGCTAATGTTCGGTTTCAACCTCAGCATTTGCAGTAAAGATCTGTTTGGGGGTTTATTGCAATAAAGTGACAAGTGATTTTTGCAGTGTATTGATTGTATTGTTTTAGGGCTGATGAGAACTCAGATGATAACCTTCGAGTCGGTCTTGTGGTCGTGATCTCCCTCTTCCTGGTAATCAGTGTCCTGGCTTTTCCCAATGGTAAGACCTAATTCCACCAGAGCCATACTTTCCCTTTGCATTTTAAGCTTGGGCATCAGTTTATGATGTTTATTTATGTATTCCTGTTGATTGACAGCATATTTAAGTCACTGATGTCACTCTATATGACTCCAGCTGTGTGAATATCTTACATGAACCTAAATTGAACTGTAGTATTAATGCGATTAATAGTTGACTTTTAAGAACTTTAGTCATTGCCTAAAATATGACAAAATTGATCCAATTATTTTTTTCATTAGGACCCTTTACAAGGCCCCACCCTGCAATATGGAGAATGGTGTTTGGTTAGTATTTGTTTACATCCATCAAATTCAATATATTTCTGAAGACTACTTATTCAATTGAATGTTATCATTGTTCTTTTTCTTTTTAAACCCAAGTTGTTTCTTCCAGGGTTAAGTGTCCTCTACTTCCTCTTTCTGGTATTCCTTCTCTTTCTTAACTGGGACCAAGCGAGGGGACTCACATACTGGCTCGACCCAAATCTGCGTTATGCAAAACGGGAAGCAGATGTCATGGTAAGGGTTCTCTCTTTGACCTCCCTTATGTTGCCACCGTATCAGTTGTATCATAAGGTGCACAAGAAAATATGATGTATTCTTAATTTTCTTCTCATTAGTATAAGTCACATAACATGATGTCCTTTAAAAGCTTCACCTATTAATGTGATGGAAACACCTATATTTGTATTTTATGTTTCTTTGGTGAAATGATAAAAGCAAATGTTTTTATTTTTTTCTTGAGAGGTCTTTTCATCAGATCATCAAGAAATTTGACTTGAAGGTCAAGGAATGACCTGAAAACAAGAAAGCATCCATACCATGACTAAACAATATTTTTTATTGTTTCATTTATGAGAGGACCACAATGTACAGTTGAACTTGTCTTAGTTTTCCCGCCTTGTATGTGATATACAATAACTTGAATGTTTTCTTTATTTTATAGTTGATTCACAAAGCATATATACAGAAATGTTAAATTAGATCTGTAAAATAGTTTTCACACTTACCCTGCAGGAATATGCTGTGAACTGTACTACAATTACATGGGAGCGCATCCTCAGCCACTGCGACATCTTTGCCTTTGGCCATTTCGCGGGGTGGACAATGAAGGCCCTACTGATCCGCAGTTATGGTCTCTGTTGGACTATTAGCATCACCTGGGAACTCACGGAGGTAGTGAGCTCACTTTCAAGTACTCATGCCTCCATGATGTGTGTGCTTTTACTATCTTCTGTGCAGGAAACAAGGACTGATTGTTTGGGAGAGCTTCATCATAACAGTAGGACAAATAGTTAGCTCCCATAATCATGGGTTCTGGTTGGAGAGAGAAATTTGTTAAAATATGTGCAGAGATTTCTGACCAACTGCTATATTTTTAAGTTCAGTCATAATTCAGTGCACCTTTTGTCTGGCAGAGTTTATTGGCCCCTGGGGTTTACTGTATCAGATTTTCTGTTACCTGAAAAAAAAATGTTAAAATTAAAGAAAGGCTAGTTTGGAACAGACAGAAATACTTAAAAACCAGGAGAAAATTTGTGTTTTTGTTTGATTTGATTCCATCAAATAACCAAATGTATAATTCCTATAGTTTTCCTTATCAGCAGTGACCCTTATTGGATAATAAGTGACCTAAGTTATGTTCTCTGTCCACTCCACTAGTTGTTTTTCATGCATCTTCTGCCTAATTTTGCGGAGTGCTGGTGGGATCAGGTGATCCTGGACATCCTACTGTGTAATGGAGGAGGCATCTGGCTAGGGATGACAGCTTGCCGCTTTTTGGAGATGAGGACCTACCACTGGGCCAGTGTCAAGTCAGTCTTTGTTTGATTAATGACACAGTATTTTTAAAAAGCTGAGGTCTCTTGTTATGTATAGCCAGTAAACGTTAAAACATGAAAATGAGTTGAGAAACTCATCTGATTACAGCTCAATTTTCAATTTATCTCTCAAAATATGTATTGTGTTTTGTCTTAAGTAACACTTTAAGGACGGCTCTCAAAGAAAAAAATACTTTTACTTGTTGGAATTAAACTAGCTGGTAGCCCTTTTATTGATCACTTATTAAAAGGCTGTTAAAATCTGCTCACAAACACAAGGGTTTTATCATTTTAGTCTTTTGGGTACATTATTAAAACATGCAAAATGTTAAAACATGTTAATGTTCTTAATCAGTCATGTGGCCCCAATTTGTTACCCAACAACATTTTCCATCGATGCTCTCTGATTATTCAGCCATATTTCATGTGTTCAGGGAGATCCAAACGACCACAGGGAAGATAAAGAGGGTCGTTCTCCAGTTCACCCCAGCAAGTTGGGTTTATATGCACTGGTTTGACCCGTTCAGTCGAAGACCGGTCCACAGACTGGCAGGCATCTACATCTTCATGATCCTATGGCAGGTACCATAACGTTTGACCTGAGATTTGATCTAGCTTTTTAACGTTGTAGAAATAGAATAGCATGGCATCCAAATGACACACACATGAAAAAGTCTAAAGAGGAAGTATGGTATTGAGTTGATTAAGTTACATTGGATAGAATTTGTACTTTGAAAATGAATGTTGTGGACAGAACTTATAATTGTGATTACAAAAGGGGAACAGCCTGCTACTTAGGAGACCTACAATTGTACTTTTCAAACACTTTTCAGGTATTTGTCACTGTTGATTTTATATCAGCCTCACAACATATTTACACTAAACCCCAATATCCAAAACCATTTATTTGATAGATAACGAATCTATAAATTACAATTATAAATTACTAAATGAAAACTTTATACCTTGATAAAGTGGATTCTATCTAAAATAAAGTATGTCTTTGTTTCATTTAATGTGGATTGAGAAGTCAATATCAGGATGTCTCAAGTCAACAACTGGATATGGATATGGCAGCTTACAGCTGGTTTTGAAACATTTTTTTTCAATTTTATCTTATCTTTTGTAAAATCATTTTGTACTTTGGTTTACAGCTTACAGAATTAAACACCTTCTTCTTGAAGCATATCTTCATCTTCCAGGCTTCTCACCCTCTCAGCTGGTGTCGTATTCTCCTTGTTGGAGTCATAACTGCACCAACAGTGAGGTTCGTTCAATGAGCAATTGTTTCTGTGATAGTTTGGAATAAATACTTTGAGCAGTAATGTTACCAAACCAAGTGACAATACTATACGATAAGTACTTTTTTGGGGGGGTGGGGGTGGGGAGATTTGTTTATTTTTGAAAAATAACATTTTTTCCTTGATTGAAGTTCTCCTTCGCTTTTCACATATTATACAGGCAAGGTGCTTCAGTAAAATACTCTGGTAATTATTTCTGGTAGTTTCTTGGTATGATCACTAGGGGCATCGATGAACCAAAGCATCAGCATGTCTTGTGTCTGACAGTGGCGGTATTGCATGGAGGGCCAATAAGAAATAAGAATATTCAAATGAGTTCAACAAAGCGACTTAAGTGCAATCCCACAATATATGTCTTGGAAGCTATCACAATAGGTCCCCTGTGAAAACCTGTAATGTTAGTTTTATTAATTTTTTTCACTTTTTTCTTCTTCCTCCTTCAGACAGTATTATGCATATCTGACCGAAACACAGTGCAAACGAGTTGGCACGCAGTGTTGGGTGTTTGGGTAAGTCTGCAGTCCAGTCAATATTTTCATTTGATTGTATAGAAAGATATGTGTAACGTGGTCTGCCCTCGCATTTTCTTTTATGAAAATAGATTGAGAACAGACATTAACAATTAGTCTGTTAATACTTTTCTCATTCCATGTGCTATGCTGGGCATGTGGTAGGCTTCAACCTGTGTTAGGTTACATTGAAAATGATATGAAGAAAATAGCTCATTATTAAAGTCCTGACAATAAAGTCTGTAGGCCATTTTGAGTAAATGGGTCAAGCTAATTGGAAGAAGACAGCTGTTGAATTTAATTTCAGACAAAATATTAGTACATTTTATATATCAGAATAGTATATAGCTGTTATCTCTAAAACTCAGCAACTCACACCAAAATGTACCTCACTCAATAATTTTCAACACAAATGTTTACACCTTCAATTAAATTATTCCATATAATATCACACACATTCAAGGGTATATTTTATGTGCAGCAGTTTCGAATGATCTCAGTAGTGGAGCTGCTGATCAATTGAAATTACAAATTTGTTGAAGTTGGTGCTCCCAGTCTCCAGTTTCTATGACGACGAGACAAGTTCACGCTGTCTACATGAAACACTTACCCTCTCATCTGACTGCAGCCCTGCAGAGCAACCTTTTGAAGCCAAAAAAACATTCCTGTTCTGTCTGGTGAACGGACTATGATGTGTGTCTGTAAGCTTAAAGCAATAGACAGAGCTTTGACACTTGGACCGTGTTCTGCTTAGGGCAGAAGCTACATTACGGTGGCAGTGGCATGGCCGAGAGAGGTGGCCATTTAAATCTACAAAGTAATTTTCCCATTAATCCGATTTTCTTTTCTTTTGTGTTTCTTTTCAGAGCCATTGCTTTCCTGGAAGCTCTGGTTTGTGTGAAGTTTGGTCATGACTTGTTCTCCAAGACACAAATCCGCTATGTACTTTTGTGGCTGCTGTGTCTGGTAAGAAAAAAAACTGTGTTGTGTCAGTGCATTATGATGCCCTATAAAGTTAAACTAAAGCCCTTGAGTGAATAGTTGGAAAAACCTGTTTCCCTAAGGAACCGTTTTATAAAATGTATACACATTTTTGAATGTGTTACTGAAAGTTCTAAAAAAATATGTATGTCAGGCTCATAATTTCAATAATTTCCAATTTTGTTTAGTTATTTATCTTGAAGACTTTCTTCATTAAAGTCACCTGTCCAAAACCAAAGAGGTCTCTCTACAGTGTGTAAACAGTGATTTTTTTTTCCAATTGCAAATTTTGATAATCACGTATTAAATTCTTTCATGCAAAACAACTTGTTGCCTATCAGTTTTGAATATCTTAAACGTAAAACTAAAACATTGATTCATTTTTTGAAATATCTCTCTGTCATCTTTTATTTGCTTTAGGCACTCATCACACTTCTATGTCTGTCTGGAATGGTGTGGTATGAGCAAAATAAAATGAAGGTAAGATCTCCTTTTGCTTACTTAGTACTATCATGTTGGGTTCTGTTCTTTAACTGGTGGAAACAAATAGGTAGCTGAAGGGAACATGCCATCTTTTTGGAAAAGTTGCCTTTCCACCATTTTCCCTGCGCAGAGATCGATTTCTTCTTTGTGCCTATTAAGTCAATACCCCTCCTCTCCTAAAAGCTCATCCAAAACATATTACAGTAGTTATAAAAATGCTACTTTGTATATGATTTGCCTTGTGCATTCAACACATTACGGAAAATACAATTTAAAATTATGAGAAATTTTACATTTTGATGTAGGTGATTTTTTTTCAATTGGAGTTTGCTGCCAGCCCTTTAAGCATTTTCAAAAACTGTTGGCTTTGTGTTATGAATTTAGAGATTAGAAGAGCAAAGTAATGGAGTGATACTGTTATTTTTACAATGGCATCATTTCGATCTATATAATTTGGTTAAATATTCATACACAACTGATGTTCATCATTTGAACCCCCTACTGACTGACGCCTTGTGTACAATCACTGTGGCCAACACTGTCAATAAAATTGTCGCAGTATGTAAGGCTTTTAAAAGACGAGTGTCTCATAATGTCACATCATTTCATGACATAGTGAATATATGACTGACAGCATAAGACCACACCAAAGACCTTCACTTAAATCTGACTCGCTCAAAATCCATTCTTATTTGTTGTTTTACTGACTCACGTTCCTGATAGGGCGCCTCTTTGCAAGATGAAGATTGTGATGACAGTGGTGTTGTCGGCTCATGTGGTCAGATCTCACATCGCTTTGCAGGTCAGTTGCCTGGTGACAGCTGCTGTCTCTGAACTCAAACCTTAATGATTGACAGGATTACCTACTTTTCTCCTACAGCTGATACTGATTCCTGTAGACCTCAACTGATGAATCGGAGTAGATCTGTTTTGAAGGGCAGAACTAAGTATGACCATGGAGGAAAAGGCGACTAACAAAAACATAAGAGAGTGGTGTTTCTTGTCACTATCCCAAAGGGGGAACGGGCAATAATGTTGGGAGACAATCTGGTCAAATCTTGATCTGCTGTGTCAGCTTGAGAACGTCAAATGGATCCGAAACAATTAGCTGAGGGTCATAAAAAAAGCACACTGGGTGGTGTTTCTGGGATTGGACTCCTGTTACTTGAAACGTCTACAGATGACAGTTAAAATATTTTCTTATACTAAGGTTTACATAGCAATTTACAAAACACTATACATGGGATTTTGAGAGAAAAAAAAGTTGCTTTCAGTAAGATGATTAAAAGTAAACGAAAACATAACTTGAATGCTGCTCCGTAGTAACGTCCAACAACCGACTTGATCTATCTGTACCCAATCTTGTATGGGTAAATTAAATATAGCCGATCAGAATGTTTTAGCACGGTGCTAAGTTTAATAGCTTCACTACTATTACGGGTGATTTTTTTTCTTTTTTTCAAGGTTCGTGGGATTAATGTAAATAAACAATTATAATGTACTAATAAGGCCTTATAAGGAGGATGATACAGTTATAGAGTGATATTGTGTGAGCATGGTTATTGAAAGACATCAACAATCATTTGTCAGAAACCGGATATAATTGATTTATTTCTTAGACCGATGAAGAGCACTACTTAAACCGACAGGTTTCCTGTGATAATTTACAAACACTACAAACTGCTTTGTTAAGGCTCAACTGATGACTATGTTTGTCAATGTAAAACATAGAACTATTTCTGTTGCTTCATTAGCAGAATGTGCTTTTTTTTTTTTACTTGTAATTTACACACTTAATTTTATGCTTTTGGAGCTACAGCTTACATACAGCAGCAACAGGGCTAATCAAGTCTAGATAATGCATGTACATTTTTGTTGTTTTTCTATATTCAAAGAATCTGTAGAAATAATGTACTTATTAAGTTGCTAAATAAGCTATATCAGCTATCACATGATGGTAATATGCATCTAACAAAACGAGTAGTATCTTAATATGGGTCAGCTCAGATGTATTCGAAAGACCTTAATAAAGACCATTCGGAAATAAATTAATGTTTCAGCATAAAAGGAAGTTATTTGATTTGGTGAACTGGGTGTTAAATAATTCTAAAACTTAATTTACTTGGGGATACGAATCAAGACAACATTCTGCATTTCATACAGTAAAGTACAATAAAATAGTGTATGACCATTTCCATCATTACGATTTTTATGAATATGATTGTTTTCTGTTTATTTTAAAAAAAAAAAAAAAAAAAAGGAAAAATTCCTGCACCAAATTAGAATATTGCACTACCACTGTGGTGACAATCAATCACATGCCAATTTTCTGCTTCTGTGTTTTTAAGCTCTATAAATTATGATACTGAATATATAAACATTTGTAACTGGTCCGCATAAGCGCTTGTTTTACTTTTTGTAATATCATTGATTGATGCACTGTGGATTAATTTATTGCGTGTCAGTGTATTTTACTGTCATATTAAATAATACATTTACTGAATGGTCATTTATTATTTTTGTACTGATGCTATTTAAATATTGTCTGTGTTGGGTTTTTCAAAGTCACTACTAAATATTACTGATTATTTTTTTAAGGCTTGGTTAATTTGTGCACATAATTAAATGACCATGATTTGCATTCTTTTTATGGGTTGACTATTTATTTGTTGTTTGTTTTTTAACATATTCTGAGAATGGAAAAAAGTATTTCACATGGTTCTCTTCATAACAATGCACCTAGCTCACACTAAGACTCTGCTATTTCTATCCTACCTATAATTGAAAAATTGAAACAAAAAAGAGTGAACAATGAGAAACTTTTCACATGGTTAGTGAATAAATTCTAATGATTCAATCATTTTTTGAAAAGGGTAAAAGCCTGCAGATGTTGACCTACATACCACATGTGTTGAATACTAAATCAGAATGTCAGAATCTTGGATTTTTGTTGATGTTGCACAAAAAAACAATCCAATAAAATCTCAATAATTGCACACTGATTGCATATCAAGGTCAGCTTTATTGTCAATTTCGCCGCACGTACTGGACAAACAGAGGAATCGAGAAGACGTTTCTCACAATCCCACGGTTACATGAAATCAACAATTCAACAATAATCAATTGCAAATTATCAGTAAAGTTCACTGTTACATTAAACTATATGGTGTGTATATGTATATATACATGTATATATATGTATATGTATATGTGTGTGTGTGTGTGTATATATATATATATATATATGCACCTCAGTTTAATGTTCATTTATACATATTCATATATATATGCATATATATATATATATCTATATGAATGGTGAAAATAGATTATTAAAATAAGATCATTGTGATCATGTCAATTTCATTCAAGAATATTTGTATTATTATTATTATTATTATATTTATATAATAATAATAATAATTCCATAATGCCTCAAGGATGTTGAGGTTGAAGTATAACCAAGAATGTTGCAAAAAAACAGTTTTATGTATTCTTTTTAAGAAGTTATGAAGATGCATTGGTGGTGACACTTGTGGATAGTGGGGGTAAAGCAAGTGTTTATTGGCATTCAGTTCTGTGATCTCCTGGAAAAGCTATGTTTCAGGCCCTCGGCGCAAGCCTCAAAAGCCTTGTAGTGCCTTCTGGATTAGGTGATTGGGGTAGCCCATCCTACAGGATGCTGCTGGTTCTATGTTGTACCATGACCTGAAAAAAATCATCCAGTGATGGAATGTGGAGTTAATGATATTCGGGGGATGTATTATGACTCTCAAGAGCCAAAAACCTCATAGAAGACATTTTGTTCTTCAGTGAGGTTGAGCAGCATATGCCATCCAACCTTCAAGTTTAAGTCTCCCTGAGTGCCCATTGCTTTTAAAGTTGCTTTTCAAGTGCTTTAACATTTTAAAACTGAATTTACGATTCAGCCCTAAAGCATTGTCTTCATTAGCCTACAAAGCTGGGCAGCTGGAAAAGCGACTGATCTCTCTCATAGCTTAGGCTTGCATTGCATCCTGGTATTACTTTATACATTCATTAACTGCATGTTTAACCTGCTTTTTCAAAGTGAATTGATTGTTAAATCATAAGGCAAGAAAAAAATGAGCAACCACAATACCCCATACAATTTTAGAAAAACATTCTGAACCACTTTCTTGACACAAGAAATCAACAAAGAAGAGCCTGCAGACTTTTTTCAGTTTATGGTACAATGCTGTGTCGATTCACAGTGACATCACAGGCGGTGGTTCCTATGTGTAAAAGCATCATCTGACAAAGCGGTATGAATACCCCAGACTGACAACAATTTCACTATTTACTTTTCCCAACCCTGTGTACTTCCTGCTGCCACATTACAGCTGATCCCTCAAATGTGCTGGATGCAGCTTAGGTCTGTGGTGCACCACACTCCATTTGACATCACAGTAACACAACACAAATACATAAAATAATTATATATGGTGTTTTCCTTTGTCCTTTGTCACAAACATGTCACTCACTGCACAGACATGAGGACATTCTATTTTAATAGTAAGATGTTTTGTTCATTCGAGCGTAAAGGCGTGATTTTGCTATTTCGTCTATTGAATTACTAATTACGTCATTGGAATTAACTCCAACAAAATTTGATAGACCGATTAGTATTTTCGGTGACTGAAAATACCACCCCATTTGAAGACACGGAGCATTGAGACCACTAAATCTAAACCGCCGCGTTGCTTTGTTGTGACTCTACTACATTTCCCATAGGTCCTTCGGGGACAAGCCGCTGAGCTGGATGACAGCTATCCGGCGCCGAAACACCGACAGACACTCAGACGCAAGAACCATGGCGGCCACGGGTGGAGGGAAAATTAGAAGCAGAAGATATCATATTGCCTCTAAACCTTACGCCAAGAGCAAGCAGGTAAATTAACTGGGTTTTCCTATGAACCTCTCATGTCAATGAGATACGGTTGGCTGCAGTGCCACTGTACCTGGGCTTATGTTATTGTTTAGTTGGAGACATTTTATGGCCTACCGTTAGCGCTCGTGGCCTCCACGCGCTGCTAGCATTGCACGGGAGATGCTAGTTAACTAGCATGCTGGCAGTCTGATTTTGCTAACAAATATGTTAGCAAAATCAGACTGACTTGACAAGGCAAATCACGGCATGCAGGGTTGCCGAGACTTGATCCAAAATACTTGGTGCAAATGCTACGGCGTGTTTGATGCGTCGTCTTGGCTAACCCAGCTGCATTAAGTTGTAAGCGACTCGCGAAGTTGGCGGAAAGCAATCAAGGAGAAATCCAAGTAGTTGCTAATGTAGCGAGCGAGAGCTAACATGCTAACATTGAGGAGCAACGCATTGTTGTCCTCACTTAAGTTTAGAGACGTCACGTTGTTGCCATCAGGCATGACAGGACCATTTGTTTTAAATTCAGGCGGGTCAACAGTAATTGTTAGCTTGGCTTTATGTTTATACGTTTTAACAATTTGTTGCTGACGTGTCGGAGGGAATTCAGTAGATGTTCGGCAAGCTAACGTTAGCAAAATCTCCAACACTTGTATTGCGCAGGACGCACTGTCTGATTGGAAACCCACATGGTTACCTTAGTTGATATACTTGCCGATGGACTATCAGTGGAAAAATACTTTCATAACAACAGCAGTATGAAACGATTCCGAATGTAGTACCCCCGATCACCGAACATTATACTATGTTTGAAGTTAGCGTATAATTACAGACTAATCTTTGAATAGAAAAAAACATTTGCCGGTGTGCCTAACGCACTTTATACAAAGAAGGTCTTGTAATTTTCTCACTGAAGAGTGCATTAACCACCCAAATTTACTCACGGTATTGCTGTCGTTCCACAGGAGGGAGACTTTAAATCAAGATTTACTCTTAATTTGTGTTTCTTTTGACCGGAGCAAGTTATACTTTTCTAATCTCCCAATCGTCATGATCAGCTATAAGGATATGTGCTATACACCCATTTTGTTAGACTTGTCAACAGCACTTAATAGTAATTACGCCTTAGTTATTCATGTCAAAAGGACTTATATATGTAGTAAATTCCTGGCCGATTTGGAGTGAAACTTCATGTTTTGATATTCACATACAATTTAACATTTCCTTTCTTGTTTGAATATTTTTTCATGGCCATGTTAGATATAATTGACTGTTCTTAAAGCTGTTTTCATTGATTTTGCCGTTTATGTAATATTTGTGTTTTTTTGTACTATTCTATAGATATTTACTTCTATATTTAGGCATTAACTAAATAGTTCTTAATGACAAACTTTGGCCATCTTTTTTTGCTTCATTATAATTTGATAATATCTTGACATTTTAAATTCAGGAAAATATCACTCATCATTTTATTTCTTCAAGTATTGCCCACACATTACAAATATAGAGGCACGTGTAACTGCTCAGGTTTGGAATTTGGATATAATTGGAGGCTGTACATTTGGCCTCGTTTTGTCTGATTTCTTATAGTGATACTTGAGCTTCTCCACAAGCAACATAGAGCTGGAAAGTTCTTGGATTGGCTGAGGAACATGTAACTCTATTCCTGTTTACATTTTTTGAATTTCAATTAACAGTCTAAATATGTAATTTTAGATTGATAGTGGTTATTCGCTTGTGAACCACGCTCATCTAAATTGTAAATTCCCACTATATTGCTTTGTTTATTATGTTGTAATTTAGACTTTTTTTCTTTATAATATGCCAAGTGTTACTGGGCATGCTTATTCACATTAAAGTTAATCATATTTGGATGGTGCTGCAACTTCAACGTGGATGATGGTCATCTTTGTGCTTTTGAAACTATTTCAACCAGCTAACTGAGGCATCCTTAGTCTGGACTAGTTAGTTCTTCCCCCCGTGCTTGTCTTTTACAAAGTAATCTAGAATGTTCAAAGGCTGCTTGCTTTTGTAACCATTAAAATAATGATGTGGGCAGGAAAACGCTCAATCGCAGAGCTTACTAGAGATAAAGATAGTTGGATCAGAGCAAAATTGTCACAGTGTAAAGCTATGTATCTACACTGTGATTGCAAACAAATCCTCTCAGTAATTGTGAAAATACAGAATGTTGTCTTGTCTGTTGACAACTAGTTCAAATCCAAAACCGGTCAATCGGATCAGTAAGGCATTTCTAACAAAAGACGGAGCCATTTCGCCAAGACTGTCGGATCAGCAGCATTTTGACAGCTTCTATTAAAAAGTTAAGGCTCTCCATTTCTTGGTCTGAAAATCAAACCAGGAATGGAAAACATACAAAAAGTAGGAAACATGCTGCTGCAAAGAAATAATTTTCACATTTTTCCTGAAATTATTTTGATAATTTATCAGTTATCACTCTTAAGTTTCATATTTAATGAGTAGAGGTACAAATTCCTTACACACTTAATATGACAGTAAAATAAACATCCTAGCTTTGTGGACTTTGCGATACACTTGCTGCCAATTGTCACAAGTGTAATATCTTTTTAGACCATTCACTCAGTAATTAAGGTAAACTAAAGAGAAATCAGTTGTTAAGCCCTTAATGTTTCTTTTGTGTCGTGCAGGACACCGAATTTATTCTTGTCCGGAATTCTGAAAGTATTAGACCTTTGTTCAGCGTAGAGCATCCTTTGCTCAGTGCTTCATCGAAACATACACAGGACCTGACCCAGTTTCTGTCTCACTGTTTTTCAAGTTCTTTGCACCAATGGGGAAAATGGCTTCTTGCAAACCATGCTGTAACATGATTGTAATCAGAAAGGTAGTAGTTGTGCTAGTTTTAGTGATTTACCAAAATCCCATAAAACATATAAGGGCTGTAATGAACCATTGTTTGATCATGATAAATTATGTTAATATAAGTCTTTTTGAATATTAAAAAATACTTGCATTCATCACAACACCACCCATGAGGCACTTCACATATAAGTTAACGTAAGCCGCACAGCATGTTATTTGCATGAGGTTTGTGTGAGATTATGGAGGCAACAAGTGTGTCCCAGTGATATCGTAGTGACTTCTGTGTGGATCATTGAGCATCTCTAATGTTTGGCTTTCAGCAGACTATCAAACACAGTACACAAAGTCATAGTCGTATCTAGCTTAATGTATTAAAGCAGCATATTAGTCACTGCATTAAGCAGTAGTTAGGACATTTATAAAAACAACATTTTCAATTCCCTGTCCCATTTTAATTATAAATGTTAGAAACTGATTTTAAATTTGCAAGTTGCTTGTGTTTAGTTGACCTGGATTCCTCTGTGCAACACTCCTGCAAGAAGAGACTTTTGCTTTTATTATTGACTGACTGATGCTTCTAATCATCTACTAAGGCAAGCCGATTGTCTAATGAAAATTAAGATTTTCAACATATCATTCCAGTAAGATAACAATACACTTATTTAAAATACAATGAAAGAAACACAAAATGCTGAAAACAGGCAACTATATGATCTTTACCAACTTTACGTGAGAATTTGATAAACATTTCCCCAAACAAATCTATATGTTGATATATGTTGCCTTGTTCATTTGTAATGTTGTGTGGAAACAAATGGAAAGAAATCGACACAGACAAGTTTCATGTAATTTTATAACAATTTGCCATTTTATTGGTTTCTGTACTGTCCATATGCCATTGTCTCTGCCTTTTACTAATTTCATGTCCTCATTCACGACTTTGTCTCTCATTTTTATCAGCAGCAGTCAGGCTTGATCAGTCGAGTGACAGACACAGTAAAGAGCATTGTTCCTTCCTGGCTGCAGAAATACTTTAAAAATGGAGATGCTTCTGAAGGAGGAGGAGGAGCAGTACAGGGTACTGACCAGAACTGCCAGCCGCCGCCCCCTCCTCCTCCTCCTAATGGCAGTGAAGAGGGACCCCCTTCCCTTGATGGACGTGATTCTCCAGAACCTAGCACCAGTAACACAGGTAAGAGACTATGTCCTTGCTTTGAGTGGCAAACCTTGTATGAGATATTATCGTTTTGATCGATATGAGGACACGTATGCGTCATTACATTAGTTCCATTTAGATGCATCCTGGTCATGTGGAATTTTTCTCTCACAGAGCCGTCAACCAGTCGGGCTTCCCTGAACTTTCAGGAGTATGTGCTGTCCCGACCTCCTCTTAGCCGCTCCCACCTCCACTTTCCACCACTGGATGCCTCCTCCCCGACACTAGGGACCCCTAGCAGTCTTTTTTCTCAGCCCTCTACTTCCTCAGCCCCAGGCCCCTTTTCAACAGGTTTCTCCTTAGTCAAAGAAATCAAGGATAACCTCTCACAGCACGAAGATGATAACATCTCTACCACAAGCGGCTTTTCCTCTCGCGCCTCTGACAAAGGTATAGAAAAACTGTTCAGGAAAAGGCCATTTCACATTCCTTAATTTCTGTATCCCCTAACAGAAGTACTAATGATTGCTGTCAATTAAAATCAGAGCAGTCATCGCTGTATCTGTGAGAATTGTTATTGTACTTGGCTTTACTTACTGCCAATTCAGGTGTCATACGTGTTGAAATTGTTTTATTTTTACCCCTAAATTTCTGTATTGACAACGAAATTCTCGCTTGCAAAAAGTTATTTCAAGATGATATTGAGTACAGAGTAGTTGTTGTTTTTTTTAAAAGACCATCACAAACTTTGATTCTTTTATTTATTCATTTTTTCAAGATCTTCATCATTTCTATATGTCAAATCTTTTGTGTTAGATGTCCCCACATCCAAGACAGCATCACTTCCGACTCTTTGGTCCCCAGAAACAGACAGAACAGGTTCTGGGCCTCAGCCTTCCCAGTCCAGTTTGAAAAAGCCCGCTTTCAACCTGTCTGTATTTGGTACTTCCTCAAATGTGAGTATTTATGCCTCTGCCTGTCAAAATCACAAGTGTACCCATAAAAAAAGATTTTTCCCCTTAAGTAGTGGAAACTTAACTAAATCTGGACCCAAGAGGCCAAAAAATAGTCTGATTTATAAAAAAAAGTCTGTAAAGTCTGTAAACACTAATCTCAGTTGAACTAGATATGTATGTTGGTCAATCACTAACATATCCTGTCCACAACACTCCTACATTTCAATCTAAATGGTCCATGCAAAGCACCTAATGAATATTGATGTATTGATTTGCTCTTGCTGTTCATTATTATTTGTGTTAATGGCAGAAAAGGTAATTGGAGCACGGTTCCTGGCTTGTTAGTTTCTACTGTGTCGTTGCTTAGGACTGCTGTTAGCCCACTGCTGTTAGCTGTGCTGCTGTCATGCATGTCTTGCAGAAAAATAATTTTGATTACTCTTTAGTTGTCATCTCTAAGATTGTGAATGGATGCTGAAATACAATGTGATACAAATACAGAATGTTACTGTAAGATGCTTTCAGCAATAACATACAACTCAGCTCACATCGGGACCAAATGAAGTTTTTCATAATGTAGTTGTTTGGCTTCTTGAATCCTCAGAACCTTTCCCTTTTCCATGTTTTACTGCTTGTTGAAGTAAAACAGTGTTTTTAAAAAAAGGTCCATAATACCTGTAAGTAAATAAATTTGGCCTAATTTTAATCACTTAATCCTCTCTTTTACAGTCTACACTAAACAGCACAGTGTTGAACTCCAGCCAACTTGGAGATTCACCTTTCTACCCTGGAAAAACTATGTATGGTGGAGCTGCTGCAGTCCGGAGCTTCCGCACCCGTCCTGGAACGCCGTACCAGGTAGGTTTGTGAGATCCCTGTGCGGGCCCCTTACCGTGCAAGTACCCCTAATCGTCAACTCATGTAAAACTTTATTTAGAAGACCATTTCTTCTTCACTGTTTTTGCAAAGTGTTCGGCAACATGTTTGACATCAGTTTGTTTGTTATCATTTTATTTACACCATTAGATCTGACTCGTGCGTTTTATTTTTACCTCAAGACTAAATGAGCGGATCTAATTTCTAGGCTCCAGTGAAAAGGCAGATCAAGGCTAAGCCTGCGGGTGCTCAACCGTGTGGGGTGACCAGCGTCACAGCCCGGCGTATCCTGCAGTCCTTGGAGCGCATGTCAAGTCCACTGGCTGTAAGTAAACTCAAGAAGATTCATTGCTTGAGTCCATAGTGATATTATTCTAATTTCTCTTTAATAACGGATGTATCCACAGGATGCTAAGAGGATACCATCCGCAGCAGCCGCCTCGTCACCCCTTTCAGCAGTAAGTGTAGAAGTTCTACATTTAAACCACCAGTCGAATTTCTTTTTGAAATCTAAAATTCTGTGTGAGAGTCAGAGAGTGAGACTTCAATTGTCAAATGTCTCAGTGTTGTCTTTGTGTTTCACATCATTAATTTGCAGAGTATTTTGAATTTAGCCGTTTTTTTTCTTTTCCTGTCACTTAAGCTACCAAACCTCTTGTTAATTGGAAAGATCCCCTGCAGCACACCAGACATGCATACAGCTATTTATTTCTTTATTTATTTTTATACATAGTGCACTGACTGTGCTCCCACAGCTGCAAGACAGCTGAGAACTGGTTTGATGCTCTGTAGGAGATATTAATCAGGATGCGCAATGTTTTCCTGCTGTTCTTTGGTCAGTGCTTTTTGCATAAATGGCAGTGAAAATTTCTGTTAAGTATTTAAAAGACCCAACACTGAAAGGAGCCAAATCATGCTCATTTTTAATCATTTCTTTTTCTTCTTCCTCTTATTTTTACTATTTTTCTTATTATTATCTTATTGTTATGTCTAATATATGAAGATGAGGTTCCTCAGCACTTATGGCTACAGAATCAGTGTGGTGCTAATCTGTAGAAGCCTTAGCTTTTCCTCAGCTACAGTGTGCTGTTAACCCTTGGTTTGAATCATGTGAACAACAGCTTAGCGCTACGAAATCAGTCATTACCACATCACTGTTGCCAGATAATACACAGTTTCCTGTACATGTTTAGCTGAACAACAGTTGTTTTAAATTTATAAGACTGCATGCTTACCACCTAAACTGTTGAAAATTCAAAAACAATTTAGTGAACTACCTACTTCTTTATTCTCCCAGAAATCTAATTCTGTTCAAGAATGTTTGAAAATGATCCTGTTTTTAGAAGAAGAAGGTTGTTTGCCATTCTGTGGTGGTTTGTAGTTATGTAACTTATAAGTGACTCTAGTTTGGGAGCAAAATTTGCATGGATTGTAGATCTGCATTGTACCTAATTGTGAGACCTAATTATGGAAAAAATTTGCACGCAAAATAGGTTTTCATGATTTTTTTTTGGTCTGCTGAGATTTCTTAATGTGGCTTTGTACAATACATAGCAGAAAATATTTTTGCAGTGTCTTCATTCTACTGTAGCCCTGAAATTGATTTCCCATTAAGCGCATATGTAAGCATATATCAGTTCCTTAATCCAACATGACCCTAACTGAACATTATCTGACTTTTTTTCTTCTTTGTAGACACTGGATGGTGGAAATCTGGATGTTTCCCATTTTCAAGCAAAAAAGAAACGGGTAAGAAGAGAGTTTTAATTTCACTTGGTCATATTGGTGAACTTTGCCTATGCCTTTGTCCCCAGGTCAGCCACATTTGTGCCTTGTGTCCCTGTATGAACAGTGCTAGAGTCTACATGTCAGCAAAAACATTTGTGTGTTCTAAGAATGTGTGTTTGTTGCTGAACAGAGGCCATAGTTATGTGCACCAGGGATGTTTGACAAAACCAGTAACATGTGCTGTTTCTTGTCATCTTGACACATCCTGTCCTACTGCCTGTTGGACTTCTCCACACTTGTTAATCACATTCTCCTTGGTTGGAACACAGCTGTGTTCAATGTGTGTTCAGTCTTCATGTCTGTATATTCATGTGCTTGTGGGTGAGCATGCAATTGTTATTCTATAACTGGTGATTGCTCTTGAAAGTGTTTGCGTAGTTGCCAAGTTTCGTACTAGAGTTGACCTCAGCAATAATTGTCAAGGATTCCCAGCTGCTGCATTTGGTTTGTCCATGCAAACAAGATTGCAATAACCCTTGCCGATCAAAAAATGCAATGGTCTCTGTATAACATGTTCTCAGAGAAATTAAAGAGAACTAGAAAATGAGTTGGTCTGCTCCACTCCCCTGTTCAGTTGGTGCTATTGTAAGATTAAAATTTGTTGGTGATGCTTTTGTATGCCCAATGTCTCACTTAAGAATGCTCAAAATCAGCTGTTCTGAACCAAGAATTTGTACTACATCATGAGAGTGATTATTGTTAGTTTTATTTAGGATGTGGTATCCATCTGCTTATATGTTGATTTACCCGATGTTTTCTCATTTTCATCCTGCTGTTAACAAAGCTGGATTCCAACGTCCCACCTGTGCAGAAGCTTGTGGTTCCTACAGCACCGCCATTGTCAGGAAATCGCTCAGTGTCTTTCAGGCCTACCTTGACCCCTGGAGGGGTGAGTCGGTCTCTAGACAGGACCCTAAGAGAAACGGTTAGACTGCATACACACACAAACCCATACATGAAAAAATATTGAATGCTAATGCCTTTTTGTTTTAATTGTTAGCCTACAAGACAATCACCACAACTACCCGAAGCAACCCCAGGTGCATCTCAAAGGTACTGATGTGCAACCATTATGCTGTTGTAACTTTGGCAGCAACACACAGTTTGAATTTTTTCATAATTGAGGCAGACATTCAAATCAATATATTGTTGATGGTATTTCAGTTAGGTCTTACAATATTTTGCTTTTTTGTTGTCTTATTATCAATCATAATGCCTTTCTATGCTAAAATCAAATGCTGATCATAATGAGAGTCACTTTTATTGTGTTTGGAATTGTTTTCAATCTGGACAGGATTTGTGAAACCTTTGAATTTCTCATCTCTCGAACGTGATAGTAGATGCTTGAAAAGTTCTTGTTGATAAAAAGACACATGTTGAGCATCAGTTTTCTGTAAGCTGTCAGTCTCACATTTAACTCACTTTATTGCCCCTTGTTTTACTCTTCCACCAGCACAACTCCAGCCTATCCCCTGTCCAGCACACCAGCCCCCAGCAGCATTAGCTCTGGAGGGGGCAAAATGAAGCGAGAGCGGACCAGTGCACGGCCTTCCTCCAAACGCCCTGAAGATGATGAAGTAATGATTTTGCATCCAAAAATTGAGCTATATATGTAAAAAAGATACACTTCTCGTAGAGCATTTATATGTCCAGCTTTAGGTTTAGTGCCTACCATTAATACAGTAAAGGAGACAAATAACTTGTCAAAAGTGATGTACTAGAAATCCCATTACTCAAAAACTGGATCAAGAATTAAGTTAGAGTTGGAAATGCTAATTTTTGTTAAAACAGTCCGTCTTAAACAGACTTCAACATGTCTATTTGAGACATAAGCCTTTCATGTAAATCCCTTTATTTTCTTTGCAAAAATGGAAAATATGAAGTAATTTGATGGAAACTTTTTTTTTTTTCCCCCCAAAAGCAAGTGACAGTTAAATCCACATCAATATGTTTTCAAGTTGAGCTTAATTCTGTATTGGTATTTCTATCATTCTTATTACATATTTCAACTATTTGATAAGTTCTAATTCAAAACCCTTAAAGACATTAGTTTCAACTTTATTGTCATTACACATGTACAAGTACAGGGCAACAAAATGTTACTCGGTGGCATTCAATTTTTTCACATTTCATGTTCTGTTACAGTATGACAAATCAATTTGCAGATATGTATCCAAAAAGGATGTTTGTCATATGACTGTCATTCTGAAACTTGATGTTATTAAAAGCACCACTTTGGTAATTCCTGCTTGTGTTCTGACATTAGGTGGCTGAGGTGCCAGACCTTCCTGACGTTTCACTTCCAATCAGCACCTCCGCATTGCCCGCCTTCAGCTTTTCCTCTCCCCTGCCGCCTCTTACCACATCCACCACTGTAAGCATTGCCTCTGTCACGCGTGTCACTCCTGCAAAGGCAACCCTAGCAAATCAGGTTTGTTGCACACGGATGTTACGTTTTCCATCAGTATCACTATTTTTTTGGTCATTCAAATTTAATATGCATTCAGCTGATATATTCATTTTGCCATTTTTCTTTCAGCTGACCCCTGGAACCTCAGCAACCACATCTGTACCCTTTACATTTTCCTCACCTATCGTCAAAGCAACTCCTACTAGTCCACCTTCCTTTTCCCCCTCAGTAAGCTGTTTATTTTTATCTTAGTGATTAGTTATTATTCCATTTGTACTGCCTTTCATTCAAAACAATGGTTGAACAATGGTATGATATTGGACATCTATTGCAGGCTGGCTTTACCTTCAGTGCACCTGTAGCAAAGTTAGGACTCCCCATGTCAAATGGGAAGCTGGACACTCCCATACTAACAGCAGGTACAAGAATATTCTATGTACATCATTGTTGGTGGCCTCTTGCCTTGAGTCAATCATAACCTGATTTTGTTTCTCCCCATGTTTTTGTAGTGAAGCCAGCAACAAACAAAAGCACAGAAGATTTTGAGGGATCTTTTAAACCTGCCAAGACCCTCAAGCAGGGGAGCGTGCTGGATCTTCTCAAAGCGCCTGGTCCGGATCCATAACATTACGTGTTGTTTCTGTAGTTTTAACACTTAAAAAACATTTAGGTTTGCAATCTTATTGTTGAACAATCTCCCTTCTGTGCTTTAGGCTTTGCCTCTCCTGTTGCTTCAACGACATCAGCCCCCAATGACGTGTCCCAGCAGACGTCTACATCTTCAACTTCCCCTTTTCCCTCCACTACCGTCACCTCACTGTCCTCTGCAACAGGCCTTGCTGACTTTTTCACGCCCCAACCTGGCTGGAGCTGTGACGTCTGCTTGGTTCAAAATAAACCATCAGATACAAAATGTGTGTGCTGCATGGCCCCTCAGCCGAGTTCCTCTTCATCCAAATCCAGGGACAGTAAACCAACTGCCATGCCAGTTGAGTCAGAGAGCAGCAGCACAAACAGCTCGTCATCCACTACAACCTCCTCTGGTTTTGGTACAATGTTCTCCAAACCCGCGGGAACGTGGGATTGTGATACATGTCTTGTGCTAAACAAACCTGATGCAGTCAAGTGTGTGGCCTGTGAAACTGCTAAGCCCGGGACGGGTCTTAAGCCCTCATCTACTCTTCCCTCGGCGTTCACTGCTGTTAAGACTGTATCCAACCCTACAACATCAGGGTTCGCCGGATTTGGAGACAAGTTCAAAAAACCTGAAGGTGCATGGGATTGTGATACATGTTTGGTGCAGAACAAGGCAGAGGATACAAAGTGTGTGGCCTGCATGAGTGCGAAACCAGGTAAGGACAGCGCAATCTCAGTATTTGTTCTCATTATAATACACTTAGTTGACTAAGTTTCTCCTCATCTCTTCAACACTCTAGGGTCAACTGGACCGTCAGCTGACCTATCTGCTTCAGTCAGCAGTGCTCCAGTATTTGGTTTTGGGGACAAGTTCAAAAACCCAGAGGGCTCCTGGGAGTGTGATGTCTGTCTTGTACAGAATAAGTCTGCGGATCTACAGTGTGTTGCTTGTCAGGCAACCAAACCTGGAGCTAAAGTTGAACCCAAAGGTATCAAAAGTCTTTCGTTATCTAACAAACAGTAAACCTTTTAAAAATACAGCACATTGCTGACATTTCCAACCCCCCCCCCCCCCCCCCCCCCCCCCCCCCCCCCACCCACAGCCCCCCTCCTTTTTTTCTCCTCCTCACCTTTTTTTTTTTATTTATTTTTT
>CAAKHD010005666.1:4778-16665 GCA_901007705.1 Fistularia tabacaria
TTCTCAAGCGGGAGGGTGGAGGGTTGGCCTGGTTTTCCCGCCGGGGGGGGGGGGGGGGTGACGGAGGCCATGAATGATGAGGCAGAAGAAGCAAGGAGATGTGAAGATGGGAAAAAAAATGAATGGGAGGGGAGCCTTAACATGCAAATGTGGAGGGGAAAAGTAAATAAGACGGGGAGCCGCTTGAGGGAGGAAGAGAGGGAAGATGGTCCCGCCAGGAGGAGGAGAGGAATGAAGATGGAGGGCCGACGGGGAACGAGGTGAAGCCCAGACGTGATGGATGTGGAGAGCGACGACGAGGAGGAGCTCAGGCGGAGAGGCTGGTTTCGGCGGAGGGTTCAGTTCGGGGTTCGAACCGACCAATCGGCTGCAGTCGCTCCCCGAAAAGGCGGGATCAGCCCACCTGGATGAAGAGTCGCCGTGGGACCTTCTTGACAGGCGGTTCTTCATCACCTCCGCAAGCGAACGCTTTCTGATCGTTCACACGTTTATCATGTTTTCCACCAATCATATCACTGCATCCAATGATCTGAGGCCTTCAATCTCTCTCACACACACACACACACACACACACACACACACACACACACACACACACACACACACACACACACACACACCCTTTCCAGCGCTTTGCCCGCTTCACACACACACACCGGCTCGAAAAACCCACGCGGACGTGAAATCCTGTCGATTATACAGGAAGGAGGGGGTGGGGAGTTAATCATCCAATCACAGGTGAGGAGAGGAGAGCATCGCCAGCCAATCACAAGTCATACAGCGACATTCAATTGTTCACGATGTCGTTCAAACATCATATAGACACACAGCAATTCACTCCTCATATATATATATATGTGTGTGTGTGTCTATATATATATATGTATGTGTGTGTCTATATGTATATATGCATATATATACACACATACATACATACAACTATTCACCCTCTCATCCATAAGTCATACAGCGACATTCAATTGTTCTCTATGTCATTCAACATCAGACACACAACATTCACTCTACATATTATATATATATATAAATACAACTATTCACCCTCTCATCCATAAGCCATATAGTGACATGCAATAGTTCACTGTCATTCAGCATCATATACACACAACATTCACTCTACATATTATGTATATATATATAAATATATATATAAAAATACAACTATTCACCCTCTCATCCATAAGTCATACAGCAGCGAAATACAATAGTTCACTGTCATTCAGCATCATAGAGACACACAGCATTCACTCTACATATTATATATATATACATATATATATATATATATATATACAATCATACATACAACTATTCACCCTCTCATCCATAAGTCATAAAGTGACATGCAATAGTTCACTGTTATCAAACATCATATACACACAACATTCACACTCCACATTATATATTAATAAATATATATAAATACAACTATTCATCCTCTCATCCATAAGTCATACAGCAGCGACATACAATAGTTCACTGTCATTCAACATCATAGAGACACACAACATTTACGCTACATATTATATTTATATATATATATATATACACACATATATATATACATATACATACATACAACTATTCAGCGTCTCATCCATCAGTCATAAAGTGACATGCAATAGTTCACTTTCATTCAACATCATTGAGACACACAACATTCACTCTCCACATTATATACACATACATATATATATATATATATAAATACATATATATATATATATATAAATACAACGATTCACCCTCTCATCCATAAGTCTTACAGCAGCGACATGCAATAGTTCACTGTCACTCAGCATCATACGGTGACACACGACCGTTCAATATTCATATAGGTATAAATACACACATAAAGACGAACATCTATTCACCCTCTCATTCACGCGTCATAGAGACATACAGCTATTCGCGATGTTGGATTGACACATCGTTAACACAACCATTCACCCTCTCATCTGTAAGTCATACAGCGACATACGGTAGTTCACTATGTTATTCAAACATGATACAGACACACACAATCATTCACTCATCATATATATATATGTATATATATATGTATATACATACGGATATACAGCTATTCACCCTCTCATTCACAAGTCATATTTGGAGATACAACCAATCACGTCATGTACAGTCGGGGGCTCTAAGGACGAGAAGGACCTTCCACGTGATGGGCCTGGCTGCTACCACCGACAAGAAGAAGACAGTCTTCTGGAGGACATCATCATCATCATCATCATCATCATCAGCACCATCTGGGTCAGAGTTTCAGCCTCTGCATCTGAAATAATTCACGGCGGGATTCAAGGACGCGGCGGCCGCTCGGATTTCATCATTCAAGCTAAATATTTTACAAGGATAATAAATCGGGCCGTCGGCGTCCCCTGAACGCACCGGGACCTTCACGTCCAGAAATGGAGGGGTTTGTTTTTTCCCCGATAAATCAGAAATTGACGGCCTCGGCCACTTTAATTCCGAGAGTTAAACCTTGTGTTTCTGGAACATTCCCAGCTACAAATCTCACAACTTTGAAATGGTGCCGTCGGACCAAAAGGGACGTTTGAGGTTACGGTGGCCCGACAGCCAATGGTGAAAGAGAAGATGGGATGCGGGAAGTCATGTCAACAAGAATTAGTCGGATTGCTGAAACAACAACGGCGAACAGCGAAGAAGGAAACCGCCAAAGCCAAACTGGACTACAATAACGGAGGATGGCGCAGATAGCTGCGCTAACAACAGTTAGCTGTTGTGTCCACCATGTTCGTCTGCCCTCTAAACCGTGGCTCTTGTATACATGGCCGCTCCTGTGATGCGTTCAGGTGCCTTCAGTTGGTTTGACCAGTTATGTTGCACGTGATATCCACCCCCTCCCCCCAGTTTTGCGGTAACCACGGCGACAGTCGTGCAGGGTGACATCGGCGTCAACTCGTTTCAAACAAAGTTTGCGTTAGCCTTGTTACGTCAACCCAACTGCAGGAGCCCTGAACGCATCACAGGTGCGACCTTGTTAACAAGAGCCACGGTTTAGAGGGCAGACTAGCATGGTGGACACAACAGCTAACTGCTGTTAGCGCAGCTCTCTGCTCCGTCCTCGGCGTCAACTCGGGTTCGGATTTTCACGATGCAAACTCTTGCGTTTCCACAGTTTAGCATTAGCTGCGTTAGCATCGACCTCCTGAGACACTCATAGCGATCGGGATGCGCCCGCATGGCGTTCCCGTCATTACGCGTCCTGTTTGTGACGGTAAAAAGTATTATACTCAGCATTTCCGATGAAGTGCTGAGAAGTACTTGGTCGTACTCGTCTGCCCCTCGCCCCCCTCCTCCAGCTGACATTTAGTCTATAGTCTCATTTTTCAGGCGAAGGTTATTCGAAGACGACGACAAACTTTTTTTTCCCCGGACTCAGCAAAACAGACGACGGCGATGATGTACTTTTATTTATATATCTTTAAAAATAAAATCAATACTAGTTGTAAATTCAACATGCCATTTCTCGCTCTTTAATTCGATGTTAGCTTGATTAACGACGTATTTGTTATCGGTTTTGGATCACATTTCTTTCTTTTCCGGGCCGGAGCCGGGGAGCTTCGAGCATCACCGCCTCTTTAGTTTGTTTTTTCCTCCGATTGTGGAGTAAAATGCCACGAAAACGTCGCCCCCCCCCCCACCACCACCACCACCGAAAAAAAAAGGGCCGCAATTTCATCTGGTCATCTTCCAGTCCAGGCGTTCTCTGGACTGATGGACTGGCATCTTCCCAGTTGGCACAAAAATCAGGTCAAAACAATCCCGGTCGTCCCGCTACTTCCATCTCTCTTTGGAAACCCCCTCCACCCGCCGCCCCGGCTCCTCCGCCTCGCTGCCAGATGGAAAAGGCGAAGACCTCGGAGCAACTTCTGCTGCTCCGCTGCCTTGTTCATACAGCATGATAATGACAAGATGTAGCAAGAAGCACCGATCGCGCTCAGACACGTCGGGGGAACATGTGAAGGGTGCAGATGTTTGGAATAGAAGGGTTCCTTTACCCAGGAAAATGTTATTTTACAAAAGCGTAGCTGAGAAAAACGAAGAAGTCTCTTCTGCTGCCAGACGGGATGCAGGCCCGAACCCCGGGTTCACAACGATTCCACGCAAAAGGGGGGGGGGTTTCACCTTTAGGAACGACACGAACAAAAGTCGAGGGCGAACCGGAGAACCGTGGAGGACGAGGAGCGGCGCGAGAAGGTGCCTCCGGAGGCGCGGCGAGGCTGATGATTCGAGCAGCGATCGCTCCGCCGGGAGGCCGGGTTCTTGGAACACTCGGACGGGCTCTGCAGCTCTACTGGCACGGAAGCAGGAACCAGCAGGAGGCCAGCTGGCCGGGCCGGGCCGGGCCGGTGCTAGCTCGCTAAAGGTTAGCAGACCTTTTCGGCGTTGTGGCATTGAAATACTGGATCTGTGCTGGACAGAGCGAGCTGGCCTGATGCTGCCAGACGGTGGAGCGGCCACAGGAGAAACCATCTGAGGGCCGTTCTCTGCAGAGGCCTGGACTATGACTTAAGTCCCGGGGAAGCGGAGCAGTTGGCCACCAGCTCAGCCGTAGCAGGTGTTATTTTTAATATCCACCGTCTTGAATTTATGGCCCCCGCCAAAAAAATATCACTCGCACGATTGCCTTTCCATTCAAGGTCAGCAGATTTGCACGGGCAGGAAAACCAAACTTCTCTCACCGCCGTCTCAACAAGCTCAAACCCACCAGAGGTCACGTCTGGGTCTGAGGAGACCAAGGAGGGACCCCCAGATCTTCAACAATCCGGCAAGCAGAACAGCGACATTTCAAAAAGACCTCAAGGGAAAAGCAGCAAACCGGAAAAAGAAACAACCCTCGGGACTCACCTGAGATGCACCTGCGGAGGCCGAGGAGAAGCCGAGAAGGTGGAACGCAGACGCTGATTGACCGGTGGAGCGCAGGTGATCGGCGGAGAGGGCGGGGAGGAAGTAAAGCCCGGCGCGACGCGGAGAGGAGGGCGGATTTCAAAATAAAACAGGAAGCCAAAGAAAACAAAAAAGGATTCGGAGTCAGAATCGCATTTGGGTCATTTACAGCCGCCGGATATTCACGAACCGATGACTCCATAAAAGATTGGAAAAAAGGTCCCTGGTTGGATGGAGGCCTTCCTGTGTGGAGGCTCCGTGTTCTCCACGTGTCCGCGTGGGGTTCCTCAGGGTTCTCCACGTTCCTCCCATTCTCCAAACACATGCAGGAGCTTCACTGGAGACCCTGCATTGTCCAGATGTTTGAATGAGAGGGTGAATGCTTGGATCTCTATGTTAGGATTTGAATGAAAGGGTGAACGGTTGTTGGTCTTCATGTGGTGTGAATGACAAACTGAATGGTTGTGTGTATATCTGACATTTGGATGAACGGGTGAATGGTTTATATCTCTATATGATGGTGAATGAGAGGGTGAATGATTGTTTGACTAAATATATCATTTGGATGAACGAGTGAACGGTTGTTGTCTCCATTTGACATCGAGATGAGATGTGAATGGTTTTATTTCCATATAACGGGTGAATGAGAGGGTGAATGATTGTATGTCTGTATATGATATTTGTATGAAAGGGTGAATGTTGTTGGTACATTTCGATGAGAGGCCTAATGGTTTATATCTCTATATAACGGGTGAATGAGAGGGTGAATGATTGTATGTCTGTATATGATATTTGTATGAAAGGGTGAATGTTGTTGGTACATTTCGATGAGAGGCCTAATGGTTTATATCTCTATATGACGGGTGAATGAGAGGGTGAATGATTGTATGTCTATATAGGACACATAGATGAGAGGGTGAATGGTTTATATCTCTATGTGACGGATGAATGAGAGGATGAATGTCTTTTTCTTCATATCATGTGTGAAGGAGAGGGTGAATGGTTGTACGTCTATATGACATTTGAATGGTTTATATCTCTATTTGATGGGTGAGTGAGAGGGTGAATGGTTAGAAGTCTAAAGATGACATTTGGATGAAAGGGTGAATGGTTGTCGGTCTCTATATGACATTCAAATGAGAGGATGAATGCTTACATCTTTATATGACATGTGAATGAGAGGGTGAATGTTTCTCGTCTCTATATGACATGGATGAATGAGTGAGTGGCTGTTCGTCTCTTTTTGACCTGTGAATGAGAGGGTGAATGCTTGTATACGTGGCCCTGTCGCGGATGTGCCCGGCCTCTCGTCCAATCACAGCATGGGTCGGCCCCCGCCCTCCCGTGACCCTGAGTGCGGGATTAGCGGAGTAGCTGACGAATGGGTGAAGGACTCTTCAAAAAAAGCGGTTCGGTCTCGGAAGGTACATTTCGTTCTGGGGAAAAACTCCCCGTCTTCCGGGAAAGTCGGGAGAATCTGGGAGCCGCTCGTTACGTAACGAACGAGTCTGTTGATCAGCCACGGCGGGAAAAGGATGCAAAGTGAACATATGCTAATCAACTCCATGCTAATCCTTTTGAGTCACATTGACTAAATCCAATGCGTGCACGCTAAACGCCCTCTGAAGGGGTCGTTGCATAAATACTCGTATGCGCTTCCTCATCACCCGCTCCGCAGTCGGTTCCCCCTGCACCGAACCCCGTCCTGCGCAGGGTTGATCTCCGCTACGTGCGCTGAGCCCAGATCAGCCTGATGCTAATCCCCAGATTGTAATGCTACGTTCAACAAGTGCCGCACGACGTGCATATGTATCCGTGTGTGTGTGTGTGAGAATGGTGAATCCTAAAAAGAGCACGCTGCATTTCCGGAACCTGCCGCTCCACCACTTAATCCCGATTTCTGCTGGGTTCAATGCAAACCGTCTCGGCGGATCTGATCCACCGACCGGGATGATGTTATTTTTTATAAATCCCATAAAGATAATCTTCGCCGTTGTTGAATCACGCCTCGACGACTTGCATGAAAAGGTCTAACCGCGGTTTATTGGTTGCACTAATCTGTGGCTGCAACCCCCCCGGTTGCTGATTGGCCGATCCGCTCATCGCGCCGGTTTATTTATACCGCGGCTTTTGATTCATCCGGTTTGTCCTGAAAATGCGGCCTGTCATTTTTTTCAAACGACGCCGCCGTAAACCAGCAGACGAAACGCCAGGGGAGGCTGATCACGTGCGTTATCTGCTCCGGAGGAGGCGGCGTGACGGGGCGTCAAGTCCAACGGGATGGAATCTGGAAGAGGAGCGTGCGTGCAGGTAGGCCGCCGTCTGTCTCCCGGCGTTTTGCGCACCGCCGAAGAAGAAGCAATAAGGCGGAAGCGGGGGGAAATAAATATTTCACGGCTTATTTTCTCCCTGCAATAAAAGGACATGACATTCGGCCGCCCCCTGCAGATCAAACATTTACAAGCCGAACGACGGCGAATGCAATATCTTGTGAGTCGCGTCCCGTCGGTTTAACCGTCCCCTTCGTCCCTTTTGATGCCTTGATATTCTCCAGCCAAGTTACCACGACGACGAATTTCAGTCGGATCTCGGGCCGTCCGTCGACGGAAGGTTTGAAAACACCTGTGTTGCCATGGAGATGGAGAAAATACTTAGGTTGCCCAAAGGTTGCAGGCCGTTGCCATGAGCAGGTGGGTCGACCAGAACAACAATGGGCGACTCCAGAGTCCTCCAGAGTACTCCGGAGGACCCTGGAGTACTCCAGAGTCTGGTTGTAATGGCAGAGTACTCCAGTACTCTGCGGTACCCTGGAGTACTCCAGAGTACTGGTTTGTCCTGGCAGACTACTCCAGAGTACTCCGGAGTACTCTGCCACTCTGTACTACTGGAGTACTTGGACTGACAAGACTCCCAGTCTACATTCCCCATGAACTTACCCTCCTTGTAGTTCAGGGTCTCCAAGCAGAAGGTCCACCTCACCTTGGTCCGTTCAAATACTTGACCGCTTTTTTGACGTAATGGAGCCAACGACTCACCGGGCAACCTGTTTCCAGTTTCTGGCTACAGTGATACCTTGACTTACGTTTCTAATCGGTTCCGTGACCGAGTTTGTGATTTATTTAATTTCCCCATTGAAATGAATGGAAAACGCTGTTAATCCATTCCACCCCCCCCTACTACCACTTTCATGATGTTTTTTCAATTGGAAAAATGCTCTTTATGGATATCAAATAAAATACAATAAAATAAATCAAATTAAAAAAAATAAAACATAATAAAAGAGAATGTAAAGAAATAAATGAAAAGAAAAATATTTACCTTGAGATTGGACGTTTTATCGCTTAAATTAGCTCACTGGCTACACACTTAATGCTACAATGTGTTGCTAAATGTAACGTGCACACTTTGCTACAATTTCTGTCTAAACTTCATTTATGGCCGGAGTGAAGCCGCTCCTACTTTTAAAACCATCAAGTCGTCCCCGATTGGCTTTCAACGACTCCTCCGTAAATGTCTTGTCAGTCGATGCACTCGTCAAGGTTCCGCTGTATTTCGAATGTTGTCTGAAAGTAACAGACTCCATCATGCCCTCGACCTCTCCGTCGTTTTGTTCCATTTGCGTTGCCCATCTCTGCCCATCTTTGGGTTTAAGCCCCTCCTGTACTTCCAGAAGAGCTCTTCCGCATATTTTTTACAAAAGCATACAAGTCACAGTCAGGTCGGATCTTGAATTATGTGGCACCGAATCACATTGCAGTTGCCTGATGGCACTTCACCTGTGGGGCAGGTCTGGACCACAGACTTTGAGATGATCTGCAGGAGCCATTTGTTCATGAGGAAGCACTACCATTAACGCTGGAGAAACCTTGGCTAGATCCCAGCCCAGTGTGGGCAGCCTTCTGCCTCAACCAGAGAAGAAATACACACATATGTGGGTCATATATGAGGCGTTTATTACAATTTTATTTGGTATTATTTCTCTTTGGGTCTGAAAGACTAGCCAAACACTGCGCCGCCCACTTGCCGCCATCTTTACACAACAAACGCGGGGAAAGGAGAGGAAGAACGTATGGGAACACTTGGCGACTGCGTGGAGAGAAATGACTCACCGGTGACCGGCACAATGAAGAGATCGGGATTTAACGACAGAAAATTTGACATTTCTGCATCTGCCCTGGGAAGGGAAAAAAAACAAAAACAATTGGAACAGACGCCATGCGCTGTTTTGTGCAGCACACAATAGCTCCACTTATCACGGAGGTGACAGGCTGATAATAACACGGCTTTATGGCTAATGGCTCCCACACACTCAGGGCTTCAAATGTATTTCTCCCCCGACTATAAACCCTCTTTCCTCCCTCTCAGATATGATGGGATAATACATCCGACAAAGGCAATGATTCATGGGTAATGACTAACATCGGCGCGGACTGACTCTTTCCGTAGCCCACGGCAAAAAAGGGAAAGTTAGCTACTTTCTTTTGTTTTTCTTTCGATTAAAATCTCGTCCCCGTTCCGCGGCGGTTTGACACCCTGTTAGAAGGTGTTCAATCATCCCCATAACGCCGAGCTGAGTGCCGGAGTGTGTTTTCATACATATTCCAGGACACTAGGTGTGGCTGCGGGCCAACCAGGAAAAGGGATGCAGGGTGAACGCCGTCAAAAAAGCCGACATAAAAATGTTTTCGGGCAAGAGGAACCCAGTCAACGCGCCGGTACCCCGACAGAGAACACCTAGAAGATAGGAGCAAGTGTTGGAGATTTAAGAATTGAGATGGAGCAAAAATTGTTTGTTGAGCTCCAGAGCTAAAAATGAGAATGTAAACATTTGCATTTGTGCGTGGTAGCATGCCTTGCAGTGACTTGTGGTCAGGGGAGGCAGGGGAGGCAGTGCCTCTCCTGTGTCATCGTAAAAAACAAACAATGATAAAATATACATTTGTGATCGAAACGTTATTTTTGTATGATTCCAATCATTCCAATGAGTTTGATTGTCAATATCGCTGAATTTTATGTTTTTCTCCTGTTCAAATACGGTGGAGACACAGTAAGTGAGGCAGCGTCGAGCTGAGCCTCCCCTCCGGTTGTACAATCCCTCACAAACTGGTTTGAGCTGCTCTTTTTTTACTCACATTGAGCACATTGATGTCCCTGTATGTCTCCAATGTAGTGTTTGTACACACTGATATTATATATCCTCCCATTCCAGAGTCTAGATCATATATTTCATGGATGTGGATCACATGTTAGTCTTGCTCATCTGACAAAAATGCTGTGTTGAAAAAGCAGGAAGGGGAGGCAGTCAGTACCTCTGCCTCACTGAAGGGGGCGTATACATATACAGTATGTATACGCCGCCGTGCGTGAATGGATGAATAGCATCTAGCATTCATTCTTCTGGTGGAGCCAGGCTACCAGGCCATCTGCCAGGTGGTGGCAAGCAGCAAAGTTTCTGAATGTGGTTCCCAAAAGGGTAACCGTGAAGTTATAGTCCTATTTGACCAATATTTGTAGCAGGTACATAAAAATGATGATAAAATCTCTCGACATAGCTTCGCTTGTATTAGATTGTGAAAAACCTTCCACTCGTAGACCACCGTTGTTGTTTACGTCGCGACGCCGTCCGGTCAGTGACGTCAGGAGGGTCTGGGCCCGTTCATTTTAGCGTACGCTGCAAAAACCCTTCGTCCGTGCAACCCTTCCTGTTTGGACCCGAGAGAGGACGTGGACGAGGCGGAGAACGCCAAAGACGGACGTCAGAACGACCTCCGAAATGAAGACTGCGAAGAGGCAACTGTGTTGCTATGCTAACAGAGTTCATCAGATGCTCCCCTCTGCAGTAGCGGGTCGTTCACGTCCTCGCAGGAAGAACATCCGGCCTGGGCTCGGCTCGGGTGAACGCGAGATCCTGAGGAAGTGCTGCACGTCCACAAGCAATTTCCCACTCCTTTCTTCTCTTCCTGTCCCTTGGAAAGCTGCGTATTCCAGCATCAGTCCCTTTGTTTCCCATCCGACCGGAACCTGCACCCAAAAACAGCACAATGGAGCATTATTAGCGTATGCGCCGCACCGCAGCGAGCCAAAGCTAACATTAGCGGAAAGCCAAAGTTAACACAAGCAGCCTCCATATGTCCTCAATCCAGCAGAGTGAGTTAGCTAGTAAAACAATGGCTGCAAACGTGGATAGAAATATGTTCTAAATAGTGATTTGTTTTTTAAGAAAGAACAATTCTTTGTGGTTTTTTTAACAACACGTTCTAGTAGGAGACCAACACGAAAGCATGTTCCTGCCTGTTAGCCCTCCCAGGATAACGCCGGATGGACGGAAGGACGGGCTTTCTAGCCATTTCTAGCCTAGCTTTGCCCATGTCCATGAGGAGATGTCCATTTCCTCAAGTCCACGATCGCCTCTTCTGTTTTGCTGCTGTTCAGGTCCGTCCCGACTCTTCAGGAACCTCAGCACCTCCACCTCCACCTTCACGCGCTACAGGCGAGTCCTGTTGATGATGAGCGGAGATCACACGTCTGCAGGGAGATCCCACTCGATCTTTTCTGTACCTTGAAAGCACCATCTTGTCATTGCATTCCCATTACCAGCAACACACATTTTTAGACACGGTGTGTGTGTGTGTGTGTGTGTGTGTGTGTGTGTGTGTGTGGATGTGTGTATTTCCCTTTCAATATTTACGAACAACCTCTATCTACTCCTGCAATAATGGCAGCGTCTCCCACACATGTACAGGTGTGTTTGATTGTGTGTGTGTGTGTGTGTGTTTATAGCACTGCTCGGGTGACCCTGTAAATCACTGTTATAGCTGATTGGGCATGTGTGTGTGTGTGTGTGTGTGTGTGTGTGTGTGTGTGTGTATGTGTGTGTGATCAAAGTGGGCTACAGAGTGTCTTGACGACATAATCTGGCGCAGCGTGCCCGTGTATGCGGTGG
>CAAKHD010005667.1:0-34611 GCA_901007705.1 Fistularia tabacaria
AATATTTTCTGTTTTTGGTTGCTTGGTTATTTTCTTCCTTTTTTGTTGTTGATTGCACTTTTCAACTTCAGAAATCATTATCTCTTCATAAAAAAAATAAAAAAAAATGACAAAAGAAACTTATGTTTGCATGTAGTTAAAACAATTTCAAAGTAGAGCTCAGTATGTAAGACGTCCCATTTATGTTGTCCTTATTTTAATTAGTCGACAGATTCATTAGCTCCTATTAAAACATGAAAGAGTTGGTTATGATAGGGAATATACATATACTCCAACAGTGGCCTTGAACCTTACATTTAAGCACAAATTAATTGGATGAGATATCGAAGATAACTAGTTGGCAGGCCTTTTTTTAGTTTTCCACTTTAGTTGAAAGTAATTCTGATGTTCCCTTGCCATAATTATCCTCTAGTACCTTAAAGGTACATTCCAGGCTCAACACACTGGTTTAGTTTTTCATTACCTCTCTGTCTGCAGCATATCACACAGGACAGCTACATTCCCTGCTTGACAGACCTTTGTAAGGCATTGTGGGAGGTGATGGTGAGCTACTATCGCACCATGCAGTGGCATGAAGAACAGGACAAACAAGACACCACGTCCACTCCAGGTAAAAAACCACGGGATTCAACCCAGTGCGGTATTTCTTACTCCATTTTTTTCCTTAATGGTGTGCATTTTATGGTATTGTCAGTGTTTGCATATGACACTGTGATCTGTAGTGAGAGCAGGGAAAATCTCTGGAGGTACATCTATGCTCTGGAAAGGAGAGGAACGAAGGCTAGAATGACAACAGAATATATGTGTGTGAATGAGAGGAACCCAAGTGGAACGGTGAGGCTACAGGGAGTGGAGATCAAGAAGGTGGAGGATTTCAAGTACTGAGGGTCAACAGTCCAGAGCAATGGAGAGTGTGGAAAAGAGGTAAAGAAACGGGTTCAAGCAGGTTGGAATGGTTGGAGAAAAGTGTTGGGTACTATTAGATAGAAGAACATCATCCAGAATGAAAGGAAAGGTGTTCCAGACTGTGGTGAGACCAGTGATGCTGCATGGTTTGGAGACAGTACCAATGATGAAGAGACCGTAGGCAGAGTTGGAGGTCACAGAGATGAAAATGCTGAGGTTCTCTTTGGGAGTCACGAGGATGGATAGGATCAGGAATGAGTCCATCAGAGGGACAACACATGTTAGATGATTTGGAGAGAAGGTGTGAGAAGCCAGATGGAGATTGTGGGTCATGGATGGAGGAGTGATGGAGAATATATTGGTAGACGGATGCTGGAATTGGAGCTGCCAGGCAGGAGTTCTAGAGGAAGGCCGAAGAGAAGATTTCTGGGCCTTGTGAAAGAGGACATGAAGTTAGTTGGTGTGAGAGTGGAGGATACAGAGAATAGGGTTAGATGGAGAAGGTTGATTCACTGTGGTGACCCCTGAAGGGAAAAGCCCAAAGAAAAAGCATCTGAAATTTATAGCTAAAAGGCTGATGTTACCACCCATTTCCATCTGTAAATCCACACACCACAATTTTATGTCAGTAAGTTTTAAAGTATGCCAAATGATTTTTTTAAAAACATATTTGGTTTGTAACAGTCTCTCATCTCATTATTTGTATGCATATTGCAATATCCCAAAACTCCCTCGAAAATAAACTGCAAATTAGCGTATTTTAGCGACGCATAATGTTTACAACCCCCATTTGTGATGGAGTACAGCAGATTGGTTGATGACTGGCCGAGCCATCGGGATACCTAGATATCTTTGTTGCAACAGAAAGGACAGGCTCCTCATTTCCTCTGAAGGCCTCTCATCTATTATCTCACCATTTGATTAACTGTCGCCTCTGTCCTCGCTTTAAAGGTGTCCCTGTCTTGCATCCTCTCAGAGAGCTTTCACCTTATTCCCTCTCTGTGTATTGATGTTGGTATGGTCCATTAGCATAGTGACTCAGAGAGTACTGACCTCCCGCCTGCTAGAACACCTTCTGTGATAGAAAAAAACGTAAAAAATATTTTAGTAAGAACGTTTACCCCAGTGTGCCACCTCAAGAAAGGAAATGCTGTTTCACATATTAACACTTGACAGGGTCATGTACCGACTTAGCATAATTGATTTGGTGCACGTACCACGTAATGCACATGTTTGATCAGCCCCAATGGCCGTCCGGATCAAGGGGTACGCCACATGCGTGTGTGACAGTGAATAACCTTGACCACCGAATGATCACAGAGCTGCGTAGCACACAAACATTTAATCTCTCATTCACACCTACACGCAAATAAAAGTCTACGATTGACACACTGCATGTTTGACTTATGGACTGTTGGAAAAAACCCAGGGGAAGCCCAAGCTAGCATGGGAGGAAAATGCTAACTTTTCTGACGCGAAGCAGGAGTCGTAACCGCTGCACCGCCATACCTGTGTATCTGAATTTTTAGAAAAAATTTTTTTGCTACAATGAATTCAACTTTTCTGTCCCATGCTTTTTGTTGCCAGTTATTTGTATGTGAATGGGAAGAATACGCTAACTTTCCTGCTGTGAAGCAGGTGCGCTAACCCCTTCACCACCATTCTTGCATATCTGATTTTTTTTTTTGTGCAAAAATGAATTCACGTTTTCAGTCCCGCGCCTCTTGTTGCCAGTTATTCTTAAGATGAATGGGAAGAATATGCTAACTTTTCTGCCGCGAAGCAGGAGCGCTTACTACTGCGCCCAAACCTGAATTTTTATTTGTTATTTTTTATCTTTTTGCTACAATTAATTCAACTTTTCAGTCCCGATGTTTTTGTGAAGAACATGCTAACTTTTCAGACATGAAGCAGGAGTGCTAACAATGGCGCCACCATATCTGTATTTCAGAATTTTTTATTTCATTATTTTGCTACAATGAATTCAACTTTCAGTCCTGTGCTTTTTGTTGCCAGTTATTCTTAAGATGAATGGGAAGAACATGCTAACTTTTCTGGCACGAAGCTGGAGCGCTAGCCACTGCTCCACCATTTTCCACAACATTTAACAGTCTCCTTTCTCCTGAGTGAATAAGGTAGATGTTGCCAAGTCCTCCAGTGTACAGAAATAGCTGCCTCACGCTTTCAAACACCCATAATTTAGGCACTGAGAAAATTCTATTAGTTTTCAAAGCCATGTTTAGATTTGTTGTATGTTTTCATTTTAGTTTATTATCAATTTTGGCTTCCCTTTCTCCTCTGCACTGTACATGACCTTATGGGACAGAAATTCATTGAACAATATTTGTCCCTTTTGTGCTGCCTGGTTTTTAAATGGCTGTTTTTTTTGCCTGCTAGCATCGGAATTTCTCTTAACTAGGTGATATTAAACTTACCCTCAGACTGATATTTTACCGTTTTCTTTCAAAAATCTACACACGCAATCTTTTATATGTCATGTTCCAAAAGCTTATTTCCCTGCTGGGTGTCCTGTGAGTCACCAAAGGCTGTGTTAGCGAGAAACAAAGGTCAAATTATGGTTACTGCAGACAGAACGCAATGACAAAGTTTATAGTAACCCTTTGTAATATCAGTTTCTAAGGTCTATTAGTTCATTAGATCTGTTTACGAATGAGTAGTGCTTTCAACAGCAAACAAATCAATATGATGAGTCAGCACCAACAAGAAGGATCCATGCTGGGCTTATATCTAAAGCTGAAGAGTTTGAGAACACTTGTGAATCAACTCACACCACGTCTTGGTTTTTCGAGTCTTAAGTCTGAGCGTAGTCTTGCAAGTAGGCTGAGACCAAAGAGTGCGTCTTTGCAAACATTTTTTTAAAAGACCTGAGGAAAACTACAACTACCGTAATTTCTGACTATTGAGTGCACCTAAATATAAGCCACACTGGCTAAAAATCACAAAATAAATATATGTGTACATATGAGATACAGGAAATCATTCCTACCTCATACCATTACCAGATACAATTACTCACTCTATACAGTTACTGCGAAATCAAAAAAATCCACTTGCCACTTTGCTCATTATTTATTCCTGTGTATTGGCAAATATGTATAGATATTTTTTTTTGTCAGACTATGCTTTTACATTTCAGAGTTTATTTTATTTTACTTCTTTTATAAATATTTATTTTTAGCTTATTACTGTCTTGTCCTCGCATGTCTTGCTGCTGCTGCAAAACAATTTCCCAAACATGGGATAATAAAAGTACATCTCAGATCATCTCTCATCTCATCTCATATGTAGGCCGCACTATAAGCCGCAGGTGTGAGATGAAAGATGTTGCACGGAAACATTTTTTTTTTTTTTACTTTGAATTAAATACATACCAGAAACATCCACATATCCATCCATCCAACCGTCTTCCTCCACTTATCCGTGGTCGGGTCGCGGGGGCAGCAGCTGGAGCAGGGAGGCCCAGACTTCCCTCTCCCCAGCCGCATGGTCCAGCTCTTCTGGGGGGACCCCAAGGTGCTCTCAGGCCAGCCTAGAGACATAGTTTCTCCAGCTTGTCCTGGGTCTTCCCCGCGGCCTCCTCCCAGATGGACATGCCCAGAATACCTCCCCCAGGAGGCGACCAGGAGGCATCCTGACCAGATGCCCGAGCCACCTCATCTGACTCCTCTCTATGCGGAGGAGCAGCGGCTCTACTCCGAGTCCATCCCGGATGGCCGACTTCTCACCCTATCTCTAAGGGAGAATCCAGCCTCCCTACGAAGAAATCTCATTTCGGCTGCTTGTATCTGCGATCTTGTTCTTTCGGTCGCTACCCACAGCTCGCGCCATAGGTGAGGGTAGGAACGTAGATCGACTGGTAAATTGAGAGCTTCACCTTCCGGCTCAGCTCCCTCTTCACCACGACAGACCAGTGCAGAGTCCGCATCACTGCAGACACTGCACTGACCCGCCCGTTGATCTACCGCTCCATCCTTCCCTCACTCGTGAACAAGACCCCGAGACATTTAAACTCCTTCACTTGGGGCAGGACCTCTTCCCCGACCCGGAGTAGGCATTCCACTTGTTTTCAGTTGAGCACCACGGTCTCGGATTTGGAGGTGCTGATCCTCATCCTGGCCGAATCACACTCGGCTACAAACCGCTCCAGTGAGAGCTGGACAACATGGCTTGATGGAGCCAACACGACCATGTCATCTGCAAAAAGCAGAGACTTGATCCCGTGGCCACCAAACCAGATCCCCTCGACGCCCTGGGTGCGCCAAGAAATTCTGTCCATGAAAATTATGAATAGAATTGGTGACAAAGGGCAGCCCAGGCGGAGTCCAACTCTCTTTTGTTCCACATATATGGACTGGAAATGCTTTTTTTCCGAACAGTGACTAACACAGCTAATGAAAAAGATGAATAATAAACACACAAGGAAAAGTCCATCCATCCATCCATCCATCCATCCATCCATCCATCCATCCATCCATCCATCCATCCACTTTCTATCACCGCTTTGTCCTACTCCAGCTGATTGCTATCTTCATCTTCCTCCTGCGCACTAAAACCACTAAAGTCGTCTTCTTCAGTGTCGGAATTGAACAGCCTCAGAATGATTGTCACACACTTCCTCGGTCTCTCATTTGTTGTCGCTGTCAGTGTCACTCCCCCCCCAAAATATCCATAAATTAGCAGCTTTGTTGTTTAAGCCACAGTGTTCAAAGTGTGGGGAAAAAAGTAGCGGCTTGCAGTCCGTAAATTACAGTACATTCTTTCAACAATTTCTTGCCCCCATCCATCCATCTGTCTTCTACCGCTCTTCAACCGGGGTTGGGTGGCAAGAGCAGCAGCCGAAGCAGAGGCCCAGACTTCCCTCTCCCCTTGCCACTTTATCCAGCTCTTCCAGAGGGATCCCGAGGCATTTCCTCCAGCGTGTCGTGTGTCTTCACCTGGGGCCTCCTGCTGGTTGGACGAACCCGAAAGGCCCCACCAGGCAGGGGTCCGGGAGGCATCCTTACAGGAAGCTGGAGCTTTCCGAGCGCCTGTGACTCGACAGCAACTCTTAAGATTTCCTTCCGAAATTCCAGTTTTATGTCTGCGACTGGAAAATTGTAAGGTGCAAGCCCAGCATTACTTGATAGTAGGGGATTGACAGCTTAGTCTGTCTTTAAATTAAATTTAAGTGAATTCTTTGTTCGTTCCAAAGTTGCTTTTTTTTTCATTTTAATTTTTAATTTAATTTAAATTCAATGAATTCCCTTCATTTTATTGTAGTTACCCGGGGATCCCAAGCATAGGATGGCAGACTTCATGTTTTGAGCCTAGTTGTCAAGTATAAAAATCGATAACAAAACCTAATTCAAGATTCAAGACTTTTATTGTGGTTACACAGAGTGCAACAACATTTTTAGACAGTATCTCTTAGGTTCAGTGTCCTAAAAAAATGACTCAAACCACGTTAAAAGGCAGGACACGACACAACAATACAACGATAGGAGCATCTCTGGGTTAGAGAAATAAGACCGAAAAAATAAGAGACAAAAGATGAAAAGAAGAAGAAGAAATAGAGAAATATGTAGAAAGTAAAAAGTAAAGAAGTAAAAAAGTGAAAAGTGGAAAAAAAGGGTTTATTGCATTGTACTGGATGGAAGGTTCAAGTGTTCAGGGTTGGGCCGAATCTAGTGCCATGAGCACTCTGGGGTAGAAACTGTTTTTCAGTCTGCTTGTTTTTGCACTGGTCGTCCTAAACTGCCTCCTCGAGGGCAACAGTTGGAGTAGGTGGTGGCTGGGGTGGGGTGGATCTCTGAGGATGCTGTGTGTTTTTGATGTCCTCAAGTGATGGGACATGATGACCGATCATTTTGGGGGGAAGGGGGGAGCTGTCCTCTGCAGTGCCTTCCTTTCTGCTACTGTGCGAACTGTGTGAGATTCCGCGGCTCAGGAAAGACTCCACAAAGCCAGCTGTAAAAGGACATTAGCAACACACTATAAGACTAAAAATATTTGCTCACCTGCCTTGACTGGCATATGAACTTCGGTGATATCCCATTCCTAAAACATAGGGTTCAATATGACGTGGGTCCACCCTTTGCAGCTAGAAAAGCTTCAACTCCTCTTCTGTGTGCACAAGGTTTGTGTCTTGGTATACTGATGCTTGGTACGGCTTCAGCATACCAAGACATTATGGACAATTCCGTGCTCCCAACTTTGGGGGAACACTTTGGAGCCCCTTCCTTTTCCAACATGACATGTGCACCAGTGCACAAAGCAAAGTACTTAAAGGATGACAGAGTCTGGTGGGGATGAACTTGACTGGCCTGCCCAGAGTCCTACCTCAACCCCACCTTGGGGATGAATTAGAGCGGAGACTGAGAGCCAGGCCGACGTCATATTGAACCCTATGGATTAGGAATGGGATGTCACTTAAGTTCATATGTCACTCAAGGCAGGTGAGCCCCTACTTTTGGCCATATAGTGTATATATTGCTGTGTTGCATCAGTTTGCTGCAGATTAATCTGTCTATTAAATGTGAGAAAACTTTGGGGTACAGGTGTGCAGTGTGTACCTCAAATTGCTACATGTGATTGAGAAAACAGCATTGCACCAGTGTGTGCTCCCTTCAACACTTCAGACGCTCCGTTGTTCTCACAGGCCATCAGATTATATAACAGCAGTCTAGACGGCACACAACTCTGACCAGGCAGAGGTGCATTTGTGCTTCCACCACCTCACTACCTCACTCACATGTCATGCCCTAACTCCGTTGTCTAGTCCTATCCCTGATGGTGTCACTCCATTGTATCCTGTTTATTCTTGTCATTGTTGTTGTCACTCTTTTTCTTTTCTTTCCCTTGTAGTTGTCATTTTTGGTTGTCTATTCTCACCCTTGCTGTTTTTTTTCTTTCATTCTGTTGTCTATTTTGTCCCTGTTGTTCACTTTGCTGCCTATCCCTTTTTTTTTAGATATCCCCTATGGGGATCAATAAAGTACTATCTTATCTTATCTTATCTCATCTCATCTCATCTCATCTCATCTCATCTCATCTCATCTCATCTCATCTCATCTCATCTCATCTCATCTCATCTCATCTCATCTCATCTCATCTCATCTCATCTTATCTTATCTTATCTTATGACACTTTCACAAAAAGCTCAGTAATAAAAACTTGAAACGGACTCTTAAACCAACAAGAATATTTTAGCAGTTTGCCTAACATCTGCTATTCCTTGTTATCAATTTCTACTTTTCCGTGAGTGCGTACGTCCATGTTTATCCACTCGCCCACCTTTTCCAGATTGCCACGCACTAGTAGAACTTAGAGTTGATACATTTGACATTTCCAATTTCCCAGCCGTAAATGAATGGAGTACAAACATTTTCTTTATGGTTCTAAAAGGATAGTGAGCTGTCATGGCAAAGACTGCTCCTACCCTCTTACCTGGATAAATATAAAGGTCTTCAACTCCTCGGAGAAAACCAATTTTCTCTATGTTGGTATTTATCATCTCGTTCTTCCAGTGACTAGCTTCTGTTTCTTCATCTCTTTCTTATACCCTGCAGTCTTTCTCAAAATGTACTCTGTGTTTTTTGTTCCTTACGTCTCTTCTTTGTCCTCGTGCTCATTAATATAAATGTCCTGTGATAAAAATGTATCTCAAGACTTCGGTTCTGCTGTTTTGGAGAGTGACGCTATTATTTGCAACGGATATGCTGTTCTGACTCCCCAACGAAAACCTTGAAACCTTGTTTCAATATAAGGTATATTCTGTTCATTTTGCTATCGTGTCATTGTGAAAGATGATTGAAATGTTTGGAGTACAGGTTTGGATAGGTGATATGACGGCATTGTGATGACTGCAGCTCAAAAAGTCATGCAGTGAAGTTTAGCATTTATTTATTTATTTAATGGCAAAAAGCATTTCTGAATATTGAATCGGTCCATTTATTGTTGTAGGAAAAAGTAACTAAGCTGCCGTTATGAATGTAATTTTACTCAAAATACCTAACTTTCTTGCCACTTTGTTTACAGAATTTGAATTATTAGATTTTCATTGGTTAAAGTAAACCAGCTGTAATTGTATCTTAAGGGTTGTTAAGTACGTCTGCATTTGTGTCTTGAAGAAAATTTTCTTTTTTCGATTCTTTTTACGATACACGTGGATGTCTCTGATGTTTTTGTGGCAGACAACGTCATTTACAAGCTACACTTGTGACAGATGAGGTTAGACAGGAATCTCCATGGACCATAATGTTTGCAGATGACATTGTGATCTGTAGTGAGAGCAGGGAACAGGGTGAGGAAAATCTTGAGAGGTTGAGGGGAGTGGTCATCAAGAAGGTGGAGGATTTCAAGTACTTAGGGTCAACAGTCAAGAGCAACGGAGAGTGTGGAAAAGAGGTTAAGAAACGGGTTTAAGCAGGTTGGAATAATTGGAGAAAAGTGTTAGGGGTGCTATGAGATAGAAGAATGGAAGGAAAGGTGTACAAGACAGTGGTGAGAGCAGCGATGCTGGATGGTTTGGAGACAGTGGCATTGAAAAGACAGGATTTCCCCCCCTTAAGCGTGTCAAAGGCGCAACTTCATTTGCTCCAATTGTCCCTCATCCCAGGAGGGAATGCTTGTAACTCAGGTTACAGTGTTCCCTGAGTGCTCCTTCAGGATAACATTCGACCGCCCCAATCCCCCCAGTTGAGGTCAGTAGTTCACCTACCCTGCAGTTAGTTCAAAGTTTGCCAAAACATCTCAAAGCTTCTCCAAACATCAGAGTTTATCATATCTGCAATCATAAATACTAATGCCTTTTGAGTATTTTGGGACTCTATGCACCCTCAGTCAGAAAGGCCCTCCTCTTCTGCCTAATGGTATCCGTCTTCTGCATGACAGATCGACAAATTGCTTTAAAGAATCGCACTAAAAGCTGTCTGACATAATCCCAGGGAATCAGCATCCTCAAGGAAATATTTTTTGGGAAAATATGGAGTCCATGTGCCCAGAATTCCTCATGACAGATGGAACAAGGTCCTGCAAAGGTCCAAATTTGAAGTCTAGAGTATTTTCTCAGGGTTAGCTGCCAGAATTTCATCTGCACTATCTGTCTTTGTCTGATCTGACCAGCTGACATTCCCAATTCACCAATTTCACTCCTTTTTCCCTTTTTATCTGAGTGTTGGCTAAAAGGGTGACCAAGACTTTTGGCCAAATCCATTCTTGTATGCATACATGTACGCACATACTTGTATGTGTGGTCGTTATATACTCACAGTATTTTCCAGATGATAAGTCGCTCCGGAGTATAAGTTGCACCTGCCAAAAAGTGCATGATGAAGAGGAAAAAAAACAAATATAAGTTGCACTGGACGATAAGCTGTATTTCGGGGGGAAATTTATTTTTGATAAAATCAGAGACTAAGAGGAGACATTTCATCTTGAAAGGCAAGTTCTAGTAATAACAATAGAATAGATATTAGATATTAGATATTAGATATTAGATGCCATATTAGATACATACTCCTTGGTTAATACCTATAAACTGTGTTCTAGTTGTCGGTCTAGTTGTCCCCTCATCTGAGTTCACAGTTGAAAAAGTGAATTCCGGTTAAGGAAAGAGCAGAGGGGCAACTGATTTCCAGGTTCATGACAGCTGTGGATCCAGTGACCAGAGGGGGCAAATGGGAAACAAATCATCTGTGAATGGCGAAGGCTTAGAAGAAGTATTTTCACTTTGTGTACAACAAATGTGAGGCTTTTTAGTGTCCAGGAAAATTTCTTTTTTTTTCCTTTCGGCTGTTCCCTTCACGGATTACCACAGCAAATCAACTGCTTCCATCTGACCCTCTCCTCTGTATCCTCTGTCACACTGACCAACATCATGTCCTCATTCTTGTCGAAATCTTCCTGCCGTGGCAACTGGACTTGAATTTCTTCACTTGAAGACGTACCGAAGAAGCCTCTGCAGAGTTGATCGACAGAAACTAGGTCTAAGGGGTTGTTATGCTGATGGGTTGTCGTTCATTGGGGACAAAGGATGGGGGGTGAAATGTCTTCAAGTGAATAAATAAAAATTCACCATGACCTGGATGACTGAGAACCTCCACAGACATGTCCTCATTCACTCTATTTGCAACACCTCTTTGGTGTTCCTCTAGGCCTCCTGCCTCGCAGTTCCACCCTCAGTATCCTTCTACCCAGATCTTTACTTGCCCTCCATTGTACATGTGCAAACCATCTCAGTCTGACTTTATCTACAAAACATCTAACATGCGTGATCCCTCAAATGGACTCCTCCCTGATCCTATCCATCCTATTCACTCCCAAACAGAACCTCAGTATTTTCATCTACGTTACCTCCAGCTCTGACTCCTGCCTTTTCCTCTGTGCCACTGTCTAAACCATACAATATGGCGTGGACACTTTTCCTTTCATGCTTGATGACACATTTTTTTTCTATCCATTCCAACCTGCTGACATGCATTTCTTGCTACGGCTAACCTTCATTCACCTCCTTTCCAAGGCATACGCCCATCTCTTCAGATTGCCCTCCACTTTCCCGCTGCACTCACGACAGATCACGTGGTGATCCGTAAACACCAACACCCTCGGAGATTGAATTCCATCATCATCTGTCATCCTGTCCTTTACCAGAGCGATCAAGAAGAAGGTCAGATGCAGTCCCACCTCCACCTTGTACTCCTCTGTCACCGCAACGGCACACCTCACCACTGTCTTACGGCACTCATGCATGTCTTTCTCCACTCTAATGTACTTCTACTGCATTTCTCTTCGGCTTTTGCTGGCTTTACCGTCACCTTGCACTGCATCTCCTTGCAGTACACCCTGTCTATGCTCTTCAGTCCCATCTGTGTCTTACTGCTTCTTAGCTAACCTCTTTCTCTATATTCTCCTGTGCTTCCTCAGTCCATCACCAAGTCTCCTTATCTATCTATACAAGATGTACCCTACCTTTGTGCTCCTGCCTCTTATAAGTTACCATATGGTCCTACCTCTTCTGGAAGAAAATCTTCACAACAGCATTTCCATCCATTTTGCAAAGTCCATCACCATCTTTCCCTCTCCTTTCTTATCTTCAATACAAAACCTGTCTATCACATCTTCATTATCTCTGTTGCCTGCACCAACATGTCCACTGAAGTCTGCATCAATTACCACTCTCTCACCTCTGGGAATATTCTGCATCACTTCATTTAACCCACCCCATAATTTCTCCTTCTCTTCTAATTCAAATCCTACCTGGGGGGGCAAAGCCGCTAACTACATTGCTCACAACAAACTCCGCCTTCAAATAAGTACAACTCTATTTTGCTACATATCGCACAAAGAACACATTCAATCCTTTTCCTAAGCTTCTAGCCTCTTTACCTAGCTTTTCCCGCCCAATTTCCACTGGTACCCTGTAGTTTCATGGGCAACGATCCCAGCTGTTGTTAGCCCAGGCCTCGACTGATCCATTGAAGGCACAGATTTGATTTGCATAATCAGTTTGGAGGAGTTCAAGTATCCCGGGGTCTAGTTCACGATCGAGGGAAGGACGGAGCGGGAGATCGACAGGCGGATCGTTGCAGTGATGTGGACTCTGTACTTGTCTGTCGTGGGGAAGAGGGAGCTGAGCCTGAAGGCGAAGGTCTCAATATAGCGGTTGATCTATATTCCTACCCTCACCTATGGTCACGAGATGGGGGTAGTGAACTAAAGAATGAGATTGCAGATACAAGCAGCAGAAATAAGTTTTCTCCACAGGGAGGCTGGACTCTCCCTTAGAGATAAGGTGAGAATTTCGGCCATCCTGGAGGACCTCGGAGTAGAGCTGCTGCTCCTATGCATAGAGAGGAGTCAGATGAGGTGGCTCGGGCATCTGGTCAGGGTGCCTCCTGGACACCTCCAAGGGGAGGTATTCTGGGCATGTCCATCTGGGAGGAGGCCACGGGGAAGACCCAGGACACGTTGCAGAGACTATGTCACTAGGCTGGCCTGGGAGCGCCTTGTGGTCCCCCCAGCAGAGCTGGACCATGTGGCTGGGGAGAGGGAAGTCTGGGCCTCTGCTTCAGCTGCTGCCCTCGCGACCAGACTTCGGATTAGCTATGGAAGATGGATGGATGGATGGATAATCAGTTTGGCTCGGTTTTTCCGTCCCCTTACTTACGCAACCCTCTGCTTTTTCTGGGCTTTGGGACTGGCACACACTCTAGCTTGTGCCCCATTGGGGCTGCTTTTATATCCAGGACATTTATAAAACACCAAAGTGAACCGAAGTGGAAAGTTGGTTTTACTGTTGACTGTCTGACAGTGTGCATTGGCTTCAGGTCAAACGATTTCGAGTGATGACTGACACCTCTCATAAGTAGAGTATGGGTCAATGACAGAATGTCCACGCTCTCAATAAAATGTATTATCATTTCATTATTATCAAAGGAATGTTTTTCATCTGCACGGTCGATTGCTTGGTTTAAAAGCAGGACGATTGGCTCTGATTTGATTCCGCTCCCATTGAAATAGATTAATTAAATCACTTGACTGAAAGGACTTGGTCAAACCATAGGTAGATGCTTTTGCTAAAAGGCGAATTTCTGCAGTCTCTATGCTTGTTTTCTTATCTGCCGCTGTGCCTTTTTGTCTGAATACCCAGATGACATGGTGGCAGCAGAATCTGATGAGTTCTTGGTGGACCGCAGCTATGTAAAGAAGAAGCTGGAACACGGACTGACGCGTATCTGGCAGGTATACTCCAGTACATTGTATGGCTTTTTGTCTTTGCGTGACCCTCTGGAATTTCCCATTCATCCAATATAATCTTTGCTCACGAGAAACTTCTTTGGCCAATAACTTTTTTTTCTCCCTGCACCTTCTCACTCTCGTCAGGATGTTCAAATGAAGGTGAAGGCCTATATTCTGGGGACTGACATGTCTAACTTCAAATACGATGATTTTATAGTGGTTTTGGACGTCATCAGTAGGTACTGTATCTCATCCTACCTTCCAATAATTATTTTTTGTTATAGTTCTGTCTTTGTTTCGGTATCTAATCAACATAGTTTTGTGAACTATGGTTTTATTTTTAATTTTTTCAACAACACATATAGAACACCTGCATGTTTGTTAAACTGTTGTCAAGATATGCAATACACAGGGTAGGTCTTTGGTTTGTTAAAGAAATTATATGTGTTTAACTGAAAAATGAGCAACACAATGCTATGTTTTTGTAATTCTTTCAACTCCTCGAAACACAATCATGCTAAAATTGAGGCTCAGCAAAAGCAGTTTAACCCTGGAGCAGTCCCCAGTCAATCGCAGGGTAGCATATAGAGACAAACAACCTTTCGCTCTCTCATGAAGACACGTGCCAGACTCAAGGCCCACGGGCCGCATGTGGCCTGCCATGTCATTTTATGTGGCCCGTGAGAACGTCTTAAAAGTTTTTAACGTCTTCAAATCGATAAGTCAAATGCGTGTATTGACCATAAACTACATTTCCCACAATTTATGCCGATCATGTGACCTGCGAAGTGACGACATCCCGCCATTAGATTGCAGTGGATCCACATCAATGCCATGTTCAACAAGTGGAACTGAGAAATACAAATGATCCCTAAATGTCCAGAAAGAGAAAAGTAGATGTAGATGGAAGGCTGTTTGAAGAAAGTTGGGAAGAGAAACATGTTTGTGCTTCGAGGAGAAAATGTCTTTTGTGTTTTGAGGCAAGGAGTACAATCTGCGGCGGCTTTTTGACACCGAACACGGACCTAAGTATGCCACAATTAGCCTTCAAGAAAAACAACAAATTGTCCAGGAATTAAAAGCCAAACTTTGATGGCAGCAGGATGTGTTCACCAAAGCCGCATCCCAAAGCACTGCAGAAGTGAAAGCTAGCTGAAGAAATCGCCTGAGCTTCAATAGTTTTGCACAATTGTTGGTTGTACTTATTCTGTGATTCTGCCCCTCTCAATTGTAACAAACAGGTTTTAAATGTCATAACTATTGTTGGATGATATTTTTCTTTATTCACTTGGAGAGTTTCATCATTGATTGATGGAGTCATGTGGATTTCTTAACCTGACGATGTAGATATAAATACAATATCATCGATGCAAATGCATACTCAATATTTTGAATTATTTGAGTTATTTAACATTAAGGCGTAGTAACATTTATTTTACATTACATTTGGTTACATTTAGTTACATTTATACTGTTAGCGTTACACGTGGCCCTTTGAGGGCAACCATGATGTTGATGTGGCCCTCTGTGAAAATGAGTTTGACACTCCTGTGTTAAGACATTCGGGCAGTTTTCCCAATGTTGCCTCAATTATAATCGAGTTATAATCACATGAATAACTTCTGACATATACCCATGTTGATGATCCTGAATGCGTACTGTGTGTATGTACTTATACAGCTTCTTCAAGAGGTAGCTACCGCAGGTAAACTTTACCTTCAGATCTCTCTTTCAGGTTGATGCAAGTTGGTGAGGAGTTCTGTTGTAGTAAGTCCGAGGTGCTACAGGAGTCTATCAAGCGCCAGAGTGTCAACTACTTCAAAAACTATCACAGGTACGATGTGTCTGCTACCGCTTCGGTATTGCAAAACCCTTGACTTGACACTTGGGGCGAGTATAAGGGGATTTTTGACATTGCAGGTTGGGAAAATTCCCCGAAGGCAGCGGCGTGAATAGTTTGTGAATCCTCTCCCGTAAAATCTGTTGCGGGGGGTCGGGAGAGCCATGAAAGCCATATATTTTAAAATGTATTTCAGTGAGAGCCAAATAATAGTTTTTAACACAGAATACAACTCAGTGTGTGAATTTTAAAGTAAGACCAACAATATTAAAGACCAATAAGTCTCTAAATTTATTCTTTCTAAATACGTTGTTATACTGGAGTTGACTTATATTGAATAAGATAACTGTCACGTCTCTGCGTTAGCGTGTTTGTGTTGACATTTTAAGATACAGCGTACGACAGAATAAGAAGTACGATTAGAATATAATTGTCATTTTCAACGTTCTCCGCTGTTTTACCGTAGAGCACGGCTGGAAGAGCTGCGGATGTTTCTGGAGAACGAGACATGGGAACTCTGTCCGGTCAAGTCCAACTTCAATATCGCTCAGCTTCATGTGAGTAGGAATCACATCACCACGGTGGCAAAACAAAGGTCTATTTATTTATTACGCTATCAATCACAGCATAGCCTTTCCTTTGAAGCTTCTGCATCCAGGTATGACGCACAAAAACATGTATGAGTGGGTTTTTTGCGTATGTATTTGTATGTCAGCACACCTTACGTCCCCGTATGTGCACTAGTTCAGGATAGATGAGAGATGAGATGCACTTTAATTGTTTTTTTGTTTCTTAGCAGCAGTAAGACATGCAAGGACAAGACAGTGACAAGCTAAAAATAAATATATAGATAAAGTAAAATAAAATAAACTCTGAAGTGAAAAAAATAATGTCCATACATATTTGCCAGTATACAGGAATAAATAATGAGCAAAGTGGCAAGTGGATTTTCAGATAGAGAGCCTTTTTCGATTTTTTGCGGTTGTATGCGAGGTGTTTTATTTGCTATAACACCAGCCGAATTGTGACTCTATGAACATGATTTGAAATACAAGCTCACATTGTAAAATTGTTAAATTGTGTTTTTCTGGGTTAAAGTTTCGGGGGGAGGACTATTATTCAAGCTTACTGAAGACATCCAGAATACATACCGCATTTTTTGGACAATAAGTCACACTGTTTTCACGGTTCGGCTGCTCCTGCAACTTACATTCAGGTGTGACTTATGTATTGAAATATATACGGTAATGTCATGTGTTCGTTATTTTCACACTGACAGCCTCGAGAGTGCGTCAGTATCTACTACTATTAGTCCTGTATCACTGAAAATTGAAACTGAAATTTATACTTAAATTTAAACTTATAAACACAACTGAGAAAGGCTGGACACAATTGCCCTCAAAAAGGAAAAATCTTCTGCAAAAATTCTGCAGATTACAAGCTACAAGTAGTAAAATATGCAGCTGAAAACTGTCATCGAGCAACAGAAACAAAGTTTGGAGTGAGCGAGAAACTTGTGAAGGACTGAAGAAAAGCTGAGGATACTCAAACTGCAATGAAGAAAACAAAAAAGCTAATGGCGGGCTAAAAGCGAGATGAAACTCGGAACTGATGCTGAGTATGACAACAGACGCGCAGAAGAGGCAGCGGCGCCGTCTACCTCTGGAGTTGGCGGAGTTGTTCAGAAGTGGCACAGAGGGTGAAGAATTGAATGGATCTGGAGTGAGATGGACAGTTTGGTTAACTTGTTATGCTATGTTGTTCATGCTATAGTTATCAGAATAACTGCTAATATGTTACTTTAACATGCCCAGACACCTATTCAGCCTGTTCTCTATTCTATCGTTATTACTAGAACTTGCCTTTCAAGATGAAATGTCTGTTCTTGGTCTCAGATTTTATCAAATAAATTTCCCCCCAAAAATGCGACTTTTAGTCCAGTCCGACTTATAGATGTTTTTTTTCTTCTTCATTGTGCATTTTTGGCTGGTGCGACTTCTACTCCAGAGTCCCTTATTGTTTTTTTTAGGAGGAGTCCATAGTTTTTTTCCCAGGCGATGCGTTGAATGATAATACAAAACTTTAAACTGAGGCTGCAAGCTGCTTTCCTGACCCCCTTCTGACTGCTGGAGGGATTGATTGAATTTTAGTAGGTGCTTTTTCGTGCCATTTAATTTATCCGCGATTGGAAGCCACACTGCCGTTTCATTCACAGATCAATCCTGGCAGCTTAACATCATTTGTTTTATTTATTTTTTTGCCTACGCCCCCACCTGTCCACCTTACTGGCGATGCTCAAAGGCATAGCGGGTTGTTTTGCCAAGGTGGTGAATTGAGTTAGGAGGTCTTAGGGTGGGGGGGGGGGGCAAAGAGGGGCTTAAACTAATAGAGAGAAGAGGGACACAGCGGCAATTCGGGAAAGAGGCAAGAAGAAGGTGGCACACTCTGTATATGAATCATTTGTGGAAGAGGTCATTTCATGTTATTTTGGTGGATCAGAGGAATTGTTGTCTTATAAAATGCTGCTTCTTAAACCCCTTAATCTATATTTCCTTCCCTTAATCGTGCCTGATCTAGGAGTTCAAGTTCATGGGCCAGTGTTGCTCCCCTTCCGTTTCTCCAAGCAACCAGGCCACGTCCTCCTCCTATGAAATCCAGCAGGAGTTGTCCTTTTTCCAGCAGTACCTCCAAGACGGGAACCCCTTTGAAATGCACATTGAGCACAAAGAAGAGGAGTCAGAGGATGTGCTGGCATCGAATGGAGTGAGTGTGGCTTACTTTGGGAAAACTTTCCATCATTCCCATTGTTATGAGACGAGTCGTTGAATTTCCACTTCCACGCATTTTCCATAAAAATGTGTCCGACTCACCCTTACTTTTAGGCTCTAGTTTTGCGATTTTTTTTATTTTTGTTCGTGGGGATTCTTTCAACCTCATGGCCTTTAACTATGAAACCAAAAAGTAGTTTGTTTGGAGTGAAGCTATTATAATTTATACTTTATTAATCCCTCGTGGGAAATTCCTTCTCTGCATGTAGCCCATCATGGATGGAACCATGAACAGTTGGCTGCTGTCTAGCAGCACAGGGGGTTTAGTGTCTTGCTCAACAACATTTCCACAACATGGTAATAATAATAATAATAATAATAATAATAATAATAATAATAATAATAATAATAATAATAATAATAATAATAATAATAATAATAATAATAATAATAATAGGTTAATGATAATAATACAATAATAATACTAATAATAATATGATGATGATGACAATAATAATAATGGCATTGATTACAGAGCCCTCAAAATAATGTATATATCTTAATAAAAAATGTTTTGTTTTTTCGGCTATTCGTGAGGTATTGCAAAGTTGCTATAGTACTTTGATATCTTCAATGCATGTACCGTAGTTTTTGGACTATTGAGCGCACCTGAATATAAGCCGCACCGGCTAAAAATAACGGTATCGCTATCTTTGCCTTCCTCCTGCACACTGAAACCATTAATGTCATGTGTTGGAATTGAACAGCCTCAGAATTGCTTCATCACAGCTTCCTCGGTCTTTCTTAACGTCATGAAGCTTTTTAGCTCAAAAAAATCCATAAATTAGCCGCATCGTTGTTTAAGCCACAGTGTTCAAAGTGGTGCATATATATATATATATATATATATATATATATATATATATATATATATATATATATATATATACATATATATATCCTCCCCTGACAAGTTTTCACAAAGGTAATTAGGATTTAATGACTTTTATCAGAATTTCACATAAGTGAACAATGGATCTTGTTGACTTCATGTCCAATCGTGTTTAATGAAACAGTCCCATGTAAATTAAAATCAAAGGTACTGTGATGACGTTGCAATATCTCAAGAACTGGTGAAACAAGAAAAAAAGAAAGAGAGAATATATATATATATATATATATATATATATATATATATATATATATTTAGAGATATATATCTTCCCTCCTCGAGCTGCCATGCTATCGTGGTCTAGGAGTTGGCGTGACCCAGTGATCCTTGGAGCTAAGTTGTCAGGGGCTGTATGCCCCTGGAATGGTCACTCAAGGCATAGATGTCCCAGATGAAGAGCCAGACTAAGCATGGCTCAGAAGACCTTCAATTGATGATTGAAAGATATGGACCAAGTTTTCTTCTGGGTTTGAAGTGCCTCACGGGTGAGCCTGCACCCATAGGGTTCGGCCCGAAAAGACAGTGTTGTTTCCCCTTCCCTTGGGCTCACCACACACAGGAAGGGTCAAGGGTGTCTGGTGCATTGTGAGCAAAGTGTTTGTCCAGGTTGGGGGACCGTGGTGGTCTCACCCTCAGCTGCAGAAGCTGGCTCTAGGGACATGAAATGCTACCTCTCTGGTCGGGTAGGAACCTGAGCTGGTGCACAAAGAGGTTCTGGCTAGATAAATTCTAACTCGCCTTGACACACAGCTTGGGCTCTGCAACCAGTGTCCTTGAGAGGGGCTTGACTCTTTTCTACTCTGGAGTTGCCCCTAGTGAGAGGTGCTGGCCGGGTGTGGGCATACTGATTGCCCCCGATTACCCATTCTCTGCGGGGTCCCCAGAGGGGCTGCTAGTGCTCGCCTCCAGATCTGAAAAAGAGGGGTGTTCTGTTATTGGACTGTCCTCGTTACCTCGTTTTCTCAGGGTGCACATATCTGCACTTAGCATCAACACACCTTAGGCTACAGTTCAATGACCTCGTGGTTGTGTTCTCGAACTTACGGCTGCTTGTTCTGGACACTCGGATGAAGGGAATGTCAACTGATCACAGCTCGGTGATAAGCTGGCTCCACTGGTGGGGCAGGATGCCGTTCAGAGACCTGGAAGACCCCAAAAATTGTAAGGATCTTTTGGGATTGTCTGCTGGGACGAAAGATGGGAGCCATGGCTGCAAGGTGGTCGGTGCCGGTCAGGGTTGTAACCTGCAAACTCGCTGGTAGATCCCAGTCTCTTTCTTTCTACATTCTTACCCTCACATATGGTCATGGGCTGTGGTTGTTGACCGAAATAACAGGATCACGGATCCAAGTGGCCAAAATGAATTTTCTCCGCAGGGTGTCCAGACTCTCCCTTCGAGATAGGGTGAGGAGTTCGGCCATCCTGGAGAGGCTTAGATTAGAGTAGCTAATCCCCGATAGAAGATAGATGGATACATTGATATAAATTTGATGGATTTGAAGGCAAAGTCATTATTATTATTATTATTATCTTGAATGTAATTATGTTTATTTTTTTAAATTAATTTTATTTTCAGACTCAACGGTCTCTTTCAGCTATTTTTTCCCTAAACCTCTATATACATATCATTTTTTTTTTTGCCTGAAATAATAATTTGATGGATTTGAGCGCAATGTCATTATTATTATTATTGTTACTATTGTTTTTGTTGTTGTTACTATTAGTTTTATTTGCTAATTTATTTTCATAGTCATCAGTCCCAGTCAGCCATTTCTTTCCCAAAATTCAGTATCTATATACATATCAGTGGTTACTTGCTTGAATAATAGTAATAATGCTAATAATATTTAAAATAACAGTTATAATAATATTAATAACAATAATGATGAGAATAATAATAATAATAATAATAATAATAATAATAATTATTATTATTATTATTATTATTATTATTATTATTATTGTTGTTGTTGTTGTTGTTGTTGTTGTTGTTGTTGTTGTTGTTGTTGTTGTTATTATTATTATGAGAATAATAATGATGATGAGAATAATGATAATTATATCTGGCCATAACTAGAATAACTGACTTCAATTCATAATAACAATCAAAATATTCATATTAAGAATAATAATATTATTATTAATTATGGTTCTGATGATAATCATAATTATATTTACTTTATTTAAACTCTTCATTGTCAGCTGTGTCAAATAAAAAGTAACCTTATTTACTATGGCACTGTGATAAGTAATATTAGGTACATTTTGTCCCGTTTCTGTACATTTATGTATCAGAACAAAAGTGCGGGTGTTTTCTGAGACCCTGCTATATTGAAGGCTTTGTTCGTTCAAAATGTGAGCTCCTTTTGATAATGCAAATGTCCTGCTTGGATTCTAGTAGTTGCTAACCTCAACCATATTCCAAATGTATGATCTGATCAACAACTGTGACACAGTTTATAGATAAGGTAGTACTACATTTATCTCCAAAGGGTAAATTCGATTGTCACAGCAGCGCAGCAATAACAATATCAATGAATATGGATATAATTATAAATAGCAGACATAATTAAAAGCACAAAGACAAGAACAAGTATAAATAAAGATAACAGAATGACAGCAACAGGGCTAAATAAATAAATAAATAAATGTAAAAATAGATGGATAAATAAGTAAATAAATAGATAAATACATAAATGCAGGATAAGGAAGGAACGACAATAGCAAGGATAAAAATAAGGGACAGAGTGACAACAATAGGGATAAAAGTAGGCAACAGAATGACAACAACAAGGATTAAAATATATATATCTATAGATATAGACATATATAAATAAATAAGAAAGATGAGGACAAAATGACAACAACAAGGATGAAAATAAGTAACAGAATGACAACAACAAGAACAAAAAAGTAAAATGAATAAAATCAATAAATACGATGAAATAAATAAGCAGGATGAGGATGGAAAGACAACAACAAAGATAAAAATAAGGGACAGAGTGACAACAAGGTTAAAAGAGGCAAAAAATAGATAAAAATACTTTAAAACAGTATCGGGACCTGTTTAACACTCTCCCCCTCTCATCTTCTGAATCTATGCTCCACTTTTTTCACTTTTTTTTTCCATCGCATTGATTTTCGCTCTTTTTCACTGCAAAAAATATTTCCAGTACGAGTCGGACGAACTGGAGAAAAGTGTCTATCAGGATTACGACAGTGACAGTGACGTCCCAGAAGAGCTTAAGCAGGACTTCGTGGACGAGCAGACCGGGGATATTCCCTTCAAGAGGTCAGTGACATTTCATTTCGGGAAAAAATTAGCCTCTTGTTACCGAAGAGTCACATAATCGTATTCCGCGATTCCATTCTGGACCAGGCGCTTAAAAAGTATTTACAGGAACCAAACGTTAACAACAGTCGCAAGGAAACACTCCGTTTTCCGGTGCAGAAAACTCGGAAAAAACAATCTCACCGTGATCAGCCTTCTGCCTCGACTGGTTGGGGTAAAAAAAAAAAAAACAGCCCTCAGAAGAAGGTGCTTCTTAAATAAATGCTCCCATTCTGCTGAAATGTGAGTTTTGTGATATTCATCAGGCCGTTCATTTCATACCTGCTCCATTTGTCAATCCACCCCTCAAAACTGTTTTATGGCTATAAAAACCATCTTATTATACAGACATGCAGTATAAAGAGCCGTTACATTGCAGAGATAACTCGTGTAGCCTCAATAAATGCTGTTGCTGAAGAAGCAAACCCGGAGTGCACAAGTTTCCTTCTACAGCAGCTACGACTGTGACACACAATAATACCCTCATAAAATTGAAATCTTATTTAGGAAAATAGAATTCACCATCTGACTATCCACATCACCGTAGCCTCCTAGAAGGCCTTGGTAGCGCAACTCCAAATCTGATTGGTTGAAGCAACAGTTTCATCGGCAGGTGTTTTTTGCAAGAGCGCCTGTGAATGTGATTCTGCAGGCCTCCAGGCAGATGTCTCTGACTTTTACCCTGCCTGGCAACAACTCATGGCTGAAATGTGATTGGTTAAATACTTTCAAATGAAAATACATGTCTGGAAGCAGCACAGCCAAAGAAAACGCTATGAAAGGAAGCGAACAGACCATTTGGGTTTATTCAAGTATTAAGTATTCATGGACAAAATAATAATTAAAATACTTCAACAATTAAAATCAGTCTGTGATTCAGATATTTTTAGGCCAGCAGGGAAGGCTTTGGCTCTGATGGCCACCACAAAAATTATGTGGATGCAAATTTGATAAAGATTCGGAATTTCTACTTACCTTAAAGTCAAAAAACTAATTTGAAAAAATAATTTCACATCTCATCGTCAGATGGGAAAGCAGCAGGAAAAAAAAAAGTCTGCCAATAAAGAATCAAAATGATGCGTAACAGTGAGCAAATATAATTAAAAGATACACAGTTTAATTAAATATGCCGCAAATAAACTAACATGGTTACAACTCTACCTGCAGACAACTTGTCATTTTGAAAAAATCACCAGACTTTTTCAGGATTTTTCTATATTAATATCCTTATTTTTCGAGATTTTCTGGGGGTTGGAAAAAATTAATTTTCTGTTATTTTAAATGGGGAAAATTCATTTCAGATACAAAAAAATCAACATACGAATCCACTTCTGGAACAGATTAAATCACTGTCTTAAGGGACCACTGTACTATGAAATGCTAGGAATAATAAAATTTGCTGGCTGAAAGTGACATTCCTTTATTTTTTTCAAGACATTTTTTCAAATTTTTCATTACAAATAACTGCTGGACAGCTGCCCCTTGGGGAAAGAAAAAAAGAAATCCGCCAATACAAGACTATCAAAAAGATGCACAACGGTGAACAAATCTAATTAAAAGATGAGCAGTTTAAATAAATATACCGCTTTTAAACTAACATGGTTACAACTCTACCTGCAGACATCTCATTTAAAAAAAATCACCATAGGCTGTACATATACAACGGCTCTTAAGATACGAATGATTTTATATACGATTTTTTTAAGAAATGAAGCGCAATTCGAGCAAATTTTATCCTTGGAATACAAAAAGAATCATGATATTGTGGTGTGTTACTGAGGAAATTACGGAGACTTTGCGGAGGAGTTTCCAACTTTATTTTTAACACATCAACAGAACAATTCAACTCTCGAGCTTTCGGGAACGCCAGTATATACACACTCCATAACCACGCCCCCCAAGCCCTCAGTCCCTTGGTGAGAGGCCACACCCTTTAGCGCCCGCCACACTATAAATATGAGAGCACGAAAATCATGAGGGGGTTTGAACAAATTAATTTGTTTGTTTTCTGATCATTTAAATGGGGAAAATTCATTTCAGATACAGAAAACATCAACATATGAACCCATTTCTGGAACAAATTAAATTCCTATCTTAAGGGACCATTGTACTATAAAATAGAACTCTTTTTTAAGCTAGGAATAAGCTGTAAAGTTTAATAATTTTATATTTAATACATAAATATGTAGTATTTAATAATAAAATTTGTGGGCTGAAAGTGACATTTATTCTCTTTTTTCAAGACATTTTTCTTTAATTCTTTATTACAAATACCTGTCAGACAGCTGGGATAGGCTCCAGCATCCTCCACGACCCTGTGCGCAGGATAAGATGGATGGATGGATGAAATAACTGTTAGTACCCAACTGTTCATTTCTTGGAGGTGTAACTATTATGCGTAATTGGTGGACCGGGCAACTCAAAAAAAGAAGAAAAAAAAAACATTATTCTCAAAGAAGTGCAGTTCATCTTGCAGCTACCTTGCCCATATGCCTGTCCTGGAAAAAAATAATAATAATTAGTTGGGTTTTATACCAGCAGCAGCAGTATAACACACAAAGGTTAATACAAGGGGAAAAAAGCAGTATATAAATAAATAAAATTTTCCGCACCTCATATCAACAAGCAAGTTACAGCACAGTGGTTTTGGAAAGCAATGCTATTACTAATTCAGTAGCCTTTCACTCCACTGGCATCGTTAAAATGAACATTTCCTATCATGTAATGCACTATGACTTATTAATGGCACCTTGATTCTGGTGTTCAGCGTTCGTTCCCCTGTCTTTCACGGGTCACACATGCTTGATATTAAGCTTAAACAGCCGACCGTATTCCGTCCCCCCATCTTGCGTATTAACCCAGCATTAGCCTAAAGTCGCTGAAATTGCAATCTTATATTCTTCACGAATGATTAATCATGGAATGGGTTGCAGGCTGGAAATTAAATGGCTCACGTAATGATCGCAAGCAAACACACCTCAGGGATCACTGTCAGAGGTCCGGTTCTCCCTGATCGCCGGTTCACAGACCGTGTCACACACACTTTGTGGAGTAGGTCCTGATCGATCAATTACACAGCCTGGTGTGACGTTTGACAACATTTGAAATGATATGGGTGTGGATTTAAGAAAAAGTCGGAATTTTTCCGAATAAAAAGTCAACAAAAATGCGGGCATTTGAAAAAATAATAAAGCGGCAGGAAAAAAATTTAAAAAATGAAGATAGAAGATACACACTATGAATAAATGCGTACAAGGAAATGAAAATACATTTTAACCGAAAAAAATAAATATTAAAAATGCATACTATAAAAAAATGCATACAATGAAATAAAAGAAAACATTTTAAGGGAGAAGTAAATTAAGTTTGGTGGTTTAAAGTGACATTCATACACTTTTTTCTTGACATATTTCTTTGACCCAATTATTTTTACAAATAACTATTATTACCTTCATTTCTTGGAGTTATAACTTTTATTTTAGACACAGGATCCCGCTTGTCTTGTGACATTTCCCAACTTTCTTTTTTTTTTATCGACATACCCTTACCCTGTGTGTACGTTTGTTTTAGACGTATGACCAAATTTGAGAATATACTGGTGTAGATTTTATAAAAATTTGGAATTTTTACAAAGTCAAAAAGTAAGAAGTTGCGAGCATTTGACAAACAACAAAAAAATAAAGATAAAATATACACGCTTGAATAAATGCATACAGCAAAATAAAAATGCATTTTAAGGTAGAAATAGATTACGTTTGGTGGTTTAAAGTGACATTCAAACACTTTTTTCTTGACATATTTCTTTGACCCACTTATTATTCTGAATAACTATTATTACCTAACTGTTCATTTCTTAACTATTATTTTAGACGCCGAATCCCGTTTGTCTTGTAACATTTCCAAACTATTTTCTTCTTCATTTTTTTTTTTAAATAACATTCCCTTTCCCTGTGTGTGTGTTTGTTTCAAACTTTTGACAAAATTCAAGAATATATGGGTGTAGATTTAATAAAAAAAAAAAAAACAGAATTTTTCCAAAGTTGTAAAAGTAAACAAAGTTGGGGGCATTTGAAAAAATGACTGACTGTTATTTTAGACACCGGATCCCGTTTTGTCTTCTGACATTTCCTTACTATTTTCTTCTTTTTTTTCCTTTTTTAACGACATGCCCTTCACATATTAGCGTATCTCGGGAGACTGTGAGGAGCAGAAAAAAGTCAGATTACAACCTGAATAAGACCAATGCACCAATCCTCACCAACACCACCCTCAACGTCATCCGACTCGTAGGTGAGTGCTTTTGGATATAGTAACAGAGTGCTAAGTTTTACATTTGTTCACCAATTAAGCTTACCGCTCATTTGCTGCTGGCACAACCACGTCTCTTCTATTACTTGGGTGTGACTCGGCCGCGGTGATAACGGTTAGCCTTCGCCCTGAGCTGTGACCCTCCACTTTCAATGAGTTCCAATTTGATGAGGCCTTGAAGACATTTTGGCCCCTTCCGCCGCAGTTTCACCCTTTGGAGATGTGACTCCGAAGTGTGAAAAGGAATTAGAGCGGCCGATTACTTTCCTTGGGGCGATGTATCTGAATAATTCAATACCTCCATCTGATACAGGCCAGCCACTATTCGTAAGTTTTCCATGAAGAATTTGTTATTGTTACCCATTCAAAACTTAAGGGGATCACCGGCTTCTCAGAGCGATTGTCCTATTTGATCAATATTTGTAGCAGCTAAATAAAAACGGCAATAAAATATCTCAACATATCTTAAAAAAATTCACTCACAGGCCGCCGTTGTTGTGAGGAGCTCCACTCTTTGTCATCGGCTGTTAACCGTAGACTTACGGGCCGCTTTGCTGACCGACCGTCAGCTTTGTCTGTGATCGTGGTTGTACCTGGTCTTTGGTCATCAGATGCTACTTCTGCAGTAGCGGGTTGTTGACGTCTGGCAGGAGAACATCCAGTGTCTCCTGCCTGTGGCGTTTCTTCCGGCAGGCTCCACTCTTTCCTCAAGGACCTTTTGTGTGCTGGTGATGGAAAACTGTAGGCACGGCATTGGACTTTAGCGCCCATTTAAAATTAGTCGCGTCCTTGAGCCCTGAGCTTAGCTCGGCTAAATGCATCCAGAGAGAAGCGGCAAAATCACATCCGTGGATCCTTGGCAAGTTGAGTACGTCCACAAGCAATTTCCCACTCCTTCCTTCTCTTCTTGTCCCTTGCAAAGCTGTGTAGTTTAGCATCATTCCCTTTGGTTCCCTTTGAGTGGAAATTGCACCCAAAAGCGGCACAATGTGCTGTTATTACTGTTTATACCGCAACGAGCCAAAGCTAAAGCTAGTGGAAAGTTAACAGGAGCAACCTATATACTTCATCCAGCTAGCATGCATTGCACTAATAAAACAATGGTGATGACATTTTTAAAGAAATAATAATTCTTTGTGCTTTTTTAAAAACACATTCTTGCATGAGACAAAGAGTAAAGCATATTTATGCCCCGAAGTCCTCCCAGGCGAGGTTGCCTTTGACACTTTATGACGCTGCAAAACGTTCACATCTGTTAATCCTCATCTCAACCACATCATTTCGATTTAAACTCGGGTTGAAACAAAATATTGCGTGAAAACCTATGAAAACAAAATTCGATTATTGGATTGGTTCGGTGGTTCTTTGAGTTATTGGCGAAAAAATGGCCTGAAAAAATGAGAGTGTCATATAAAATGTCCTCTCCATGCTAAGCGACGGAGCCAGTTTGGATTGATTTTTCCCCCTTTTCTCCATCGGTGGTTCTCTTGTTACACATCAGTACATTTGTTCTTACGTCTTAGTTTGCGTTTTCGGTAAATACTATGTTATCCGAGTCGCTGTTCCATCGAGGCTCTACCGCACAATAAGCGGAGCTAAAGTGTAAAGCCCCCATAATATTGCTGCTTAGCTGTTTTATATTTTTGTTAATTACTCAAATTTTTTTTTTTGCGATTGAGATTTTTTTAAATGACTTTCATTCAGTTTTTGAAGTTACACGTTTGAATAACAACAGTTAAATCCTGTGGTTTATGCTGATGGTATTTTATTTCACAGATGTTCCTCTCATAAAAGCTTCATTTTTGTCTGAAGCTAGTGCCACGGTACCTTGTGGCTTAGTGTCACTTGCGCAACGCAAATTTAAATGAACTTGAATTGCGTCTAGTCAGCTACTCCTCGCTGAACAATTTGAAATATATTTGCAAAATAATAGCCAATTAAAATGTTTATTCTTCCTGGCTGATGTGATTTTTTTTTTGAGGGTCAAAAATGAATCTTTTTTTTTTTAATTTCAATTTAACAAGCACACCATGGTCTTCAAATTTTGAATTCCGTTTCAAAGAAAAAATAACAAACTAAAAAAATGTATTTAATTTGAATTAAATTCTCATTATTTATTTTGCAAAGTCAAGGGAAGCTGACGCAGAAGGATGAAAGACCCCCTTGCACAGCCGTGGGTGTCCAACCTTTAACAAAAAAAAAAAACAACCTGTCTACAATGGATTAAAGCAGAGAAGCAAAATGATTGTCAAATCAGTTTGAGTTTTCTGAAGCTGTTTTCCTGCCCAGGGAAATACATGCAGATGATGAACATCTTGAAGCCAATTGCCTTCGACGTCATCCACTGTGTGTCTCAGCTGTTTGACTACTACCTCTACGCTGTGTACGCCTTCTTCGGGCGCAACGACATGGTACAGTATTTTTTCAATTTTTTATTTTATCTTCTGACGCAACGAAATAGTACTTGTATTTGAAATGTTGACTTGTTCCGCATTGCAGAAGTAATTTTTTTTTCTCTTATCCAATAAACCCCATTTGGTTCAGATATGTTATTGTTTAATGCTCCTATGCATAAAGTGATCAAAATGATTAATTCTGAATCAATGCTCCACCTTTCATGTGGTAATTTTAGGAAATTGCATGAAATATTTGTTTGAAAATATTGTTTTCATCTTTAGAGCCGCTGCTTGAGTATTGGTCTTATTGTCCCATTCACCTCGCAGTACTTTTTTTTTTTTTTTTTGCTAAATTATTATAATTATAGCCCGCAAGGCACACCCGATCTAATAACTGAGATGCGTTTTACACCGAGCCTCGCAATAGACAGAAGAAGCATTTATATTAATATCATTCCCACGCAGCAAAATTACTTTCACTCTGTCGAGGTGGAAGAGGCAAGAAGGAATGAGGGAATGCTCGGGGGGCTGTTGTATTTTTTCGGTGTGATTTGACGAGGGAAGGTGACCCGTTGGCCGGGACTCGACAGTCCTCTTTTTCTTTCCGGACATTGTCTTTTACCTCCTCTTTCAATCCATTTAACTGCTTCCTCATTGCTGTCTCCCATGGATTTGAGTCATCTGCTGATGATTGTCTCAGAGACAAAGATCGCATTAAGATAAGATAAGATAATATATTATTGATCCCCATAAGGGAAACTCTTTTGTTACAGCAGCGCAACAATAACAATATCAATGAATACGAGTATAAATATAAATAAGAGCGACAAGTAAAATATATCTATGAAAAGAAATGAATTAATTTAAAAAAAAGAATAGGCAGCAAGGTGAACAACAGCAGGGACAAAAGAGACTACAGAATGAAAATAATTAATCAAATAAATAAATAAAAATAAATAAATAAATAAAACAGCAAGGGTGAGAATGGTCAACCCAAAACAACAACAAAATTAATATTCAGAAATGTAAGTACACCATTTTCCGGGGTATATTGGCCCTGTCTAGACCATCTGTACAAAAGATGCAGCATGCGGAACGCTTTCAGGCCTCTCTGACCTTCTCTCCAAAACATCTAACGTGCTGTCCCTCTGATTGACTCATCCCTGATCCTATCCGTCCTCGTCAGTCCCAAAGAGAACCTCAACATCTTCATCTCTACAACCCCCAGCTCTGCCTCCTGTCTTTTGGTCATCGTCACTGTCTCCAAATCATCCAGCATCGCTGGTCTCACCGCTTTCATGTACACCTTTCTGTTCATTCTGGCTGATATCCCTCCATCACGTAGTACCTCTGACACTTTTCTCCACCCATTCCAACCTGCTTGAACCCGTTTCTTTACCTCTTTTCCACACTCTATGTTGCTCTGGACCGTTGACCCTAAGCACTTGAAATCCTCCACCTTCTTGATCTCCACTCCCTGATGCCTCAACATTCCACCCAGGTCCCTCATTCACACACTGTCTCACTGTGACCAATCTTCATATCTCTCCCTTCAGAGCAAACCTCCACCTCTCTAGATCTTCCTCCACCTTTTTCCCGCTCTCACTACAGATCACAATGTCATCTGCAAACATCATGGTCCATGGAGATTCTTGGCTCATCTCATCTGTCACAGTCTGTCAATCACCACTGCAAACAAGAAGGAGCTTGGAGTTGACCCCTGATGTAGTCCTACCTCCACCTTGAACTTCTTTGTCACACCTACAGCACACCTCACCACTGCCTGACATAAAGCATGCATGTCCTGCACCAGTCTAACATACTTCTCCGCCACTCCAGAATTCCTCACACAATGCCATAGGTCATCTCTTGGCACCCAGTAGTATACTTTTTCTAGGTCTACAAAGGCACAATGCAGCTCCCTCTGACCTTCTCTGTATTTCTCTCCCAGCATTCTTAAAGCAAATACTTCATCTGCAGTACTCTTTCACCACTGTCCCGCATATAGCATTCATGTCCTGCACCAGTCTAATATACTTCTCTGCCATTCCAGACTTCCCCCTACAATACCATAGTTCATCTCATGGCACCTAGTTGTATGCTTTTTCTAGGTCTACAGTGCTGGTGGCGGTGGATAAAAAGCTACATTATGCTGTTATAACTCGGTAACTTCTGATTAATTGGAAAACGCCTCAAGCTATCGATGTTTTATGCAATACAGGGGCTTGTCTGTCCATGACAGGTCTACTTGATTTTGATCACCTGGCTTGCCCTGCTAGAGACAGCAGGTCGTTGTTACCAGGCCATCTTCCCGACGCACTCCATGGATAGTGGATGTGACTCTCACCCTGCCCCAAGCTTTCTGCTTAGTTTTTAGCCTCAAGAAGCTGGACTTTGGTCGAAACCCTTCATAAATTACGAGGAGCTTCCTTTTCTTGACACCCGTGGCTTACAGAATCCAGCAGGATATCCAACCATTGTAGCGCGCAGGGGTTTTTTGGCCGGATTTTGTTCTTGCCGTTCAGCTGACTTTTCAGGACCTTCCTCGTCGTCTGAAGGTACTGCCTCCTCATGGTTCACATTGGCCTGTGGGGTTCCCCAGGTATTGTAGCTTTCCTGAACATGCCTCCAGATAGACAGACTCTTGGTAGATACTCTGGTTGAGAGAGTTTATACCCATACCAAACAGTAGATAGTAATAAAGTCTAATAAATTGGAATTGGAATTGCAATTGGAAGGTACCAGGCCCTTCTTTGGGTGCTGCCCAACTCTTAATCTAAGACCAGGTCGACCGTTTTCCTTTCGGAGGCTACTGTAGTTTTAGCGGTTGGGTGTTGGTGTCATGTGATGCCTCCTTCTTCCAGATATTCTTCCAGCAGAACTCAGTTTCATGAATGGGTTTATTTGAGTGGACCTTAGCTGGCTTGTTGGAGAACAATCTTATTCATTCTCCTAGTCTCAGCTTCCCTGCTATAAATCTTCAGGTGGCTAGCCAGGGCAGTCTTTGCAAACTGCGATTTTAAAACCTCCTATAATTCAACTCTCGATCATTCTTTTTTTTGTCCAACTGCTTTTAATTCCCTTTTCTGGTTGCACAATTCAACTAAATGACCGAAATCAGCTTGGAAAGTTAGTCTTTTTATTCCACCTTGCAAACTACATTCAAAGTTTAATGCCTTTCTCTTTGCTCTGTCTATATAATTCAAGCTAAAATTAGATAACACTTTATTATTTTGTAACAGCAGTGCAACAATAACAATATCAATAAATGTGAATATGAATATAAATATAAGAGAGACAGTTAAAAGATAGTCAAAAGATATCTATAAAAAAATGTTAAAATAAATTTTAAAAAAGAAGCAGCAATGTGAACAACAACAGGGACAGAATAGACAACGGAAATACATTTTAAAAAACCATGAGCGTGAGAATAGACAACCAAAAATGACAACAACAAGGGTAAGAATAGAAACAGAGTGACAACATTTTTTGTGTGTTAACTAAAATATGAAGAAAGGCTTTTGAAACATGAAGATGTGCAACTAGTTTCTGTCAGTTTTTACTTGTTTTTATAAGGTTGATTTTCTCCTTGAATTAGATTTGGCACACTGACAAAATAAATTTGAATTTAAAGAGCATTTAATTATATTTCTAAGAGCAATATGACATTATTACAATGTTAAGACACCAAAAAAGGGAAAAAGTTTGTCATTTAATTTAAAATTAAAATCCCCCGAATCGTGAGTCTCACCATGGTATCATATGTTAAACAGTGGTGCCTCTGTAAATATCTCTTGAAAATTATGGGATTATGGGAAGTTCTTTATTCTGTTTTTTTTTATTTTTAGATCCTCCATTCCTCCTCCCTCCGTTCCGTGGTCCATTTATCATCTGCAGCCTTTTTCCAGGCACATATTTGCTCTCTGTGTCACACATCTCTGCTCACACGCTCCCAGGGAAGCGGGCCTTTACTAGCTTGCTAGTAGAACTCCAGCAGTGTGACTAAAGCACAGGGTTTATTCTAGCCTTGTGAGAATAGACGCCGGTCAACACCCATGGCATGGAGTTTTTTTTCTTACATTTGTTTATTCATTTGTTTTCTAAAGTGCATCTGAAAGTTATTGCAGGCGGATTTGGACATTTGCTTCACGATGCTTTTTTTTTTCCATCCATTCATCCTCTTACCTTTCTCCTGCCATCTACTGCAGATCACTTGGGGAAAAAAACCAAATGTTTATCCCAAACTATACGAGATGTCTAAATGTGCAGCGTGCGGTTTCCTAAACTGTGTGTTCTCACACCCTGCATATCCACTGAGCCTGTCTGCATGTGTGTGTCTTCCAGTATGAGTCATCAGGTCTGGGCCTTATCAGCAGCAGGCTGAGAACCACTCTGAACCGGATCCAGGAGAGCCTCATTGACATGGTAGGATCGTAGCCCCCCTCCTCCCCTTTTTACTCACTATCTCATTACTTTCCTCATTTTCCAACTCAAAAATACCCCCGTCCTGCCTGTTATTGTCATCTTTTTCCTTCTAATCCATTCACTCCGCCCGTCCCCCGACCCTTTGTTGTCACGAAATATATCTAAGGGTCATCAGTACGTGGCTGGAGGTCGGCCACGCTCGCACCCCTTGCTTTTTATGCAGTGGATGTGTCCGGGTTGTTCCATTTCAGTTGCAAGCCCCGCACTGAGAATTAATATGAGCCCCCACCCCCGCTCTCCACTCTTTTGATAACAGATAGCTAATCTCCCTCCCTCTGGAAGACGACGTGAATGCCCCCCGCTTTTAACTTGATTCATTCTTCATCAGCGTCAGTCTTCATTGTCAGAGGCTTGAGAGGGTTTTAAATGTCGCTTCGATTTGTAATTCCTTCCAAAAAAAACAGAGTTGTTTCATTTTTTTGGGAAGTGGAAAAACAAGCAGTCGCTTCCCTCGAGTCCATTAAGCTTTTGACATCAGTGTATTTACATTTTTTTTTTTCAGATAAAAGTGGTTGCCTTTTTTTTTTACCTGAACCAGAAGCCACTTTAAGTTGTTATTTGCGTATACACTTAATTCTTCCACTTCAGCGTCTCAAAGATCTAGGCAACACCGACTTGGCTTCACATCAGAGAAACGCACCGCGCAAAGTAGAAAAATAGTAGAATAGCTGAAAAATAGGACAGCAATAATATGACAACGATATGAGTCATACGACATCTAATATATATGTGTGTGTGTGTGTGTGTGTGTGTGTGTGTGTGTGTGTGTGTGTGTGTGTGTGTGTGTGTGTGTGTGTGTGTGTGTGTGTGTGTGTGTATATATATATATATATATATGTGTGTGTATATATATATAAAAAAAGATATAATAATATATATATATATAT
>CAAKHD010005670.1:0-13570 GCA_901007705.1 Fistularia tabacaria
AAGACAGGAGTGGGTGGAAATTGGTTATTTAAATCTACCAGGACACAGCCGGTGTGTGTGTGTATGTGTATGTGTGTGTGTGTGTGTGTGTGTGTGTGTGTGTGTGTGTGTGTGTGTGTGTGTGTGTGTGCCTGTGTAAAAATCCAGGAAACAATGACCCCCCTGGTGTTGTTCAAAGCAAGCATTTCACAAATAAGACAAATAATTTGATAAAAATGTCAATTTCAGGGAACAATGTAACTGCTGGTTAAGGCTCTGGCATGTTGATGTGATGTGGACTTTTATGGAAAAACCCAGAATGCATTTTAATGCTAAAATTCTCGATGAGGCGGGAAATGTGTTCATTTTTCTCAAGGTGGAGAGGATAGAAACAAAGATCTTTCCGTCCGTGACATTTCGTGCTTCACGAGAAACCCCTGGGAAATCCACTGCAGCGCGTATGCAAAATTTGTCGCAAAGATATTGTCGTCAGATGCGACAGACGCTGTCCTCTGTGTGAAACCATCTCCCTGTATTTCCGTCCGTCGCTGTTCAACCTCCTGCCTTTCTGCATTGACCCCGCCCACTTCCACATTTCTGACCGATCGCACAAGAACTCTTGGTTACTGCGAAAGAAGAAAGTGCCGCCCAGGACAAGCGGCGAGAACAGAATGAAGCGAAGTGGATGAGGTTTACCAGCCGTGCTTGTAGTTTCCCAGGACTTTGTGTTTCTAAAGTTAGGGCAGATGTGATGGAGGCGCTCTCATAACAAAAAACAAAAATTATGAGACAAGTCACGCAATAATGCTATTCTTTTTCTTTGTCATCTGACTCGGACTTCACTTACAGACAGGGAAGTTGTTACCAGAGCCATGAATTAATGTCCGTGGCAGGGATGCTAAAGGTCCACTCTGCTCGGTTTACCTGTGGTGATCCCTCTCCGAATCGCTGTCGAGCCCCAGGTGCTGGGTGGCCGAGAGAGGCAGGCTCCTCTTAATCCAGTTCCCGCGGGACTCCGGGTCGGACAACACCAGCAGGTCGCTGTATTTCCCCGAGGCCTTAAACGGAGCGACGACGGAGTAACCTGCGAGAGTGTCACGGGATGTCAGGTTGGTTTCACGTCTGCCGCCGCCAGACCAGGATGGAAAGGCCTGTGGGAAATACATTGTGTTTGTATTGTGTGAGTGTGTGTCTACCTCGGGTGGACTTGTCTTGCACGGCCAGGTGCAACGTTCCGGCCAGGAAGTTAATGAGCTCGGGCAGGAAGCGCTTCGATAAAGTGACATACTCCAGCGCCAGGCAGCACAGCGCTAGGCCTGATGTCACGTCCTGTAAAGACTTCGCTGGACACTGCGATGACACAAACATATTTACATTAAGCTCAATTTGCATTCACACAATTATCAAACATTACACTCACTTCAATTTTAATACTGGTCAAGATATTTAAAGGTAGATATTTAAAAGCTAGGTGAACGCTGGTTTTATCTGCTAACAGCATTTTTCTTCAGGCAACAAAAAAAACAAATCCTTGTTCCTTCAGGTGCTTGAGAAGAATGAGCGAAGAGGAGCGGGATTCGTGCGGAGAAAGAGATATGATTGATAGCCTCGTTTGAGAACACAGTGACAAAGTAACGGATAAAAATTGGGCAGGCGTAAGTAATAACAGTCGGAGCGGCTGCGGCCCCCGCCGGCGGTGCACCTTTGTGAGAGCCAGGCTGATGTATAGCAGCGCAGGAGTCGTGACTGGATGCCTGAAGTCCGAGGTGGGAAACAGCAGCGCTGTCACCTTCAGGTAGATGATCTATAGATAACAGGTAAACAGAGGGATGGATATATATATATATTTGCTGCAGCGGGGCAGACGGCGGGAACATCAACTGAGGAGGCATCAGAAGTCATTCAGAACCACTCGGGGATGGTTATCTTTTTAAAAAGAGGACCAGGGCTCTATCTGTCGCCAAATTAAGTTTAGCAATAAAGTGTGACAGCCTGAGCAAGTTACATTTAGCAATGCATTGTAGCATCAAGTATGTAGCGAGTAAGTTAAGTTGAGCTACAGAGCACCAAATGAAAAACTCCCCCAACCTCCTCCAATGCAGCTGACATCTTTGTATGATCTTCATGCTAACACTTAATGACACCAGTTTATTTCTTAACATTTCCTTTTATTATCTATTATTAATATCCTATACATTATTTGTGACTTATAGAGTGCATTTTCCCTCTTTAAAAACACATCAAACCGGAGGCTGGAACAGATTAATAGCGTTTCAAGTCATTTTAATGGGGAAATTTAACTCTATTTACAGGCAAATTGAGTTATCAGCTCGGTCACAGAACAAATTACACGTGTAAGTCAAGGCGTTGCTGTATACACACTCGCTTATATATTTGTTCTCTAATTCTGAGGTCAACTGTGAAAGAGACAAACACTTTTACAGCAGGAGAATTGGAAGGTGTTGTCATTCCTCACGGGTCCACAGCACAAACACAATTCAGATTTACATCAGCCTGCGCTGTGTTCAATTAACCCATACCATGTCAAGCGATGGGAAAGGCGCGTGCCCTTTGACCTCAAGCATCTCCTCCATGCCGTGACACGCATCTCCAAGGATGGTCTGCAAGGCCTTGCAGGCAACCACCGGGAACATCTGGCAGAGCGCATACACCTCTCTGCGAGTGGGAAGAAACGGGTTGGGGGAGGGTTTCAGGGAGGATGTTTTGAAATCTGGAGGAAAACATGCGAGGGAGGACACTCACGGGATGAGCTTGTCTATGGTGGTGAGAGCAGGTGGGTTTCTGTTGGCCAGCTCGCCAACATACTCCAACAGGAAGCCGAACAGTTTCTGTGGCACACAGGCGCGATGGTGTCAGTGAACGAAGCCTCGGACAGTGGCTCCAATAAAATACAAATAACGTGTATTTCAAGCTAAATCTAAAAGACCTACCTGCAGTTTGAGCTTGTTGCCGACAGCCAGACTGGGGTGGTTGCATTTCTGCGTCCTGGCTACAATGAGGCGCTGGTTTTCAGGTGTGTGGCCAAGAAGCAAACCCTTGAGGTCGCCGTAGCTCTCCGGAGCTGCGCGATGAAGGAGCAGCAAAGTTTCAATTCAGTTACATCATATTAATAAGGAGACCTGAAGAAGTGTTGATTTGAGATCTCATTCTCATTTGTTCAGTTACCGGCAAACGTGTACGGCAGCTCTGCTTTGGCCGCCTCCTGCTGGGCCTTCATCTCCTCTTTGGTCAGGCTCTTCTTCTTCGGTTCGGTGCACGTTTCTTCATCTTGTCCTTTTCCCGCCTCGTCGTCACTTTCCTGCTCGGAATCCAAGTCAGACTGAGCTTCGTCTTCTTCGCTGCTGCCCTCCTCCTCATCCCCTTCTTCTTCTTCTTCTTCTTCTTCTTCCTCATCCCCTTCCTCTTCTTCTTCCTCCTCCTCCCCTTCATCTTCCTCCTCCTCCTCACCGCTGTCACCCTCCTCATCCTCTTCATTGTTCTTCTCCTTAGACTCTTCCTCAAAGTTCCACTCGCCATCCTTGGAATAAAGTGAAAGTGAGGTGAAACACATACTATGTTGTAGCAAAACATTTACAATATTTCTGGTCCAGTGAAACCTCGGCCCACGACTGACCCTAATCACAAACAAATCAGCCCACAAACAGAGTTTTGGCACAAATTTTGAATCGACCCGCAAACAACCCCTCAAACACACAAACTCGCAGGCTTTTCTGCCAAATACATATAAATACACACACACACACACACACACACACACACACACACACACACACACACACACACACACACACACACACACACACACACACACACACACTTTTATTGTAATCCAATAGATAATGTGCAGTTAATTACAAAGTAAATGTACAAATAATCGCAGAATGAATAGTGTGAAATGACCTAAAAAAAACAGCAAACAGGTTACTTGATGATCAAAATTACCTTAAAATCAGTGACAAATGTGTAAGTAGGTGCAAGAAAATAGGAAGAAAACATTTAAAAGATTGGATGTGTGGTTTCTTCATCACATCAACCCGTTCGTACCTGATAGGCCAGTGTTTTCTTGTCGTCCTTGTTCAGGATGAACCCGTCATTGAGGTCATCAGCAGACACGTGGCTCTGACCGAGGTGTGCTGCCGCCGCCTCGTCTCCCATCATCCTCCTCAGGCGGTCAGACTGGAGGATCCACCAAATGCAGGAAATAAACAAATCAAGCAGACACGAGTTGAAATAAAGGAAGTGAGGGTCGACGACGGGGAGAGTTGTCTAATTTGAGAACCCACCTCCAGATTTTGCAACTTCTCCTTCTCCTCCCTGGCAAGCTCCTCGGGGGTTTTTAGCTTCTCCGAGGGCTGAGCTTTCATCTCGAAGCCAAGCTCCCGCACCATCATGTCATACTCCTCAAGCTGCAAAAAGAAAAAAAAAGAAAAAGAAAAAAGAGGGAGTCAGACCCTTCGCTGACAGGAGAGGCGTTTCCCCTGTGGGTCGGGTCAAACCCTACCTTTGGCTTCTCCTCCTCTATGCTCTCCTGTTGGGCTTTGGGCTTTTTTTGCACAATCAGAGACTGGATGTTCTTCCAATCCTGATCCAGCTTTTCAGTCAACTCCTGCGCCTCCTCCTTCTGTACCTGGCGCTCCCGCTAGGAATGAAAATTTAAAAAAATACAAAAAAAGTCTTAATTATTCACCTGGACCTAAAGCGAGATTCCATTGGGTTTTCAGTCTGTTCATACTGAATACCCGGCAATTTTTTTCTTATTTCTATTTCTTGATAATAAATAAACACATGGCGTGTTTCGGAGGCTCACCTTCTCTTGCTTAGACTTCTGGATGAGCTCCTCGATTAGCTCCTGTCTGGATTTGGCCCTCGGACCTCCTTCCCCCTCCTGCTGCTCGGCAGACGTCTTCTTTCTGAGGAGACCCCCACCTCCCCCAAAGTGGGTTGCCGTCAGCTCGGCTGAAAAAAAAAATGGGGTGGGACGGCATCAGGATTGCATTTCATTTCATTAAACACAACCAGATATGCTGGGAACAGTGTCGATATATAAAATAATTATTATTGTTGGATGATTGATTAAAGAGGTTACATGTCTAAAATGAAAAAAAAAAAGATTGAAGACTTTAACCGGTTTAGTGTGCCGTATCATACCCACCGGACAAAAGCCCTTTCTCCTCGGCTTCGTCCTCGCTGTTCTCCATGTCGTTGAAGTTCTCGATTTCGGCCAGCGATTGGCCGTAATGAGTCAGCTCCTCCTCTTCATTCAGGTTGTACACGTCCTTCTTCTCGTGGACTCGCTGGAAGATGATGCAATTCTAAGGTTATTTCCTCAATGGTTTAAAAAAAAAAAATTGCATTCATATTTTTTTTTATTTACTTGTATTTTTACCGTTTGTTTTCCCCCGATGACAAAAAAAAAATGGAGATGATTTTCGGAGGTAAAAGAGCAACTATGTAAACATTTATTTCTATACAGATTTTTTCACAAGATTGAATAACAGTTGGAGCCGTTGAGATATTACAAAAAAAATCTCTTGCCTTGTCGGGTTGTTTTTTGAACAAATGATTTATCTGATCAAAATCAATGAATGATATTTCACTACATTTTTCTTACTTGGACAGGAGCCCACGTGCCAGAACTCTATCACTCACCTGTCTCTCCATGGCAAACCTCTGGAGGATCTTATCTTCTGGTGCCATCTTGTTGTCATACTCTCCAATTCGTCTGTCAATGAATTTGTTGGCCTTATTCTTCTGTTTGTATTCCTTCAGGAGTGTCTCTTTCCTCTACATTTTAACACAAACAAAAGCAAAGCATTTTTTTGTCAACCCAGTTGAAATTAAAAACCAACAAAGACTAGAAACACAGATGACAAATTCACACACTAGTCAATTAGATCTGGGAATAACGTGTACACTTTTCAGTTGTTTTTTTTCAACTATTTCACCATCAGTTTGTCCCCTCAAACCTCTCAGTCCACAGTGTGATCCTGTGAATGAAAGTTTTCACTGCACAGATCGTGTCAAATGAGAATGAGCTGTGGCCCAAGACTCAATGCAACAGAAGTTTTAAATACACAAACAAATACAACAATATACCATGTACATAATGTTAATTTATTGATTGTATCTGCACTTGTTGCTTTTTCGCCCTTCTGGTAAACTGCATTTCATTGCCTCGTAGCTGTCCATGTGAAACAACAGTGACAAATAAAATTAAATCTAATCTAACACACACACACACACACACACATATATATATATATATAGAGAGAGAGAGAACCCAAATTTAGTGTTCAGATTTTTCTTTACCCCAATTAACAATGTTTGGTATAAAAAAAAAATCTGGTAATTTATGATAAACTGAAAAAGACTGGCATGAACGACTAATAAAGCTGTGCAACTCTAACTGCACTCATGTTCACAGAGTGTCCAAAGTAAAAGCAAATTTAATAAAGGAATTAAAGAGATTATTGCATTTACAATTTAATAACATGAGAAACAAGTGGACTGACTGCTGCCTGACCTTGGTGATCGCTTTGGATCGAGACACACCAGGAAGACCAACGTCATGTTTGCTTTTTCTGCCCAGCACATCGAACTTCTTCCTGTTGATTTTCACCTCGAAGGGGTTGTTTTTAATCTCAGTGGAGGTTTTTGTCTTGCGGACTTTGTCTGCAAGATTCCTTTTCTTCTGTGGCTTCACCATCTGTAAGTCACGAAGTTATATGTCATAGTTACTATTCATCACACCCCTTTAAATCTGTAAATGATTACCTGTTTCGGACAAACTTTCAATGCTTAAACACTTAAATATCAACTGTCTGAAGAATGAACGAGCTTTTGCATTTTGTATTCACTTGTTTTAAATAATACATTTTACCCATTGAGTTTAAATCCTAGTTATGCTAAAAGGCTAATTTCAAGCTAGCTTGCTTCACCAGATTGTAAACAAGCTATTGCTCGCCAGCAACGATTACCGTTTATCCGTGCAGAGGAATGGAGGTCCTAAATCCAGGATAATGAAAACATGGAGTGTCTATTTTGTCCCAACGCCTATTTTAATAAAACATACAATGTTGTTGCAATCCACGTTGCTTCGCTTAGCGGCGTGTATACCGTTGGGTCAGAGTTCAAAGTAGAAACTCGCGAAAAGACCACTTCCGGTTAGAATGTCCACACACTGCCCCCAGTGGCGGGAGGTGGAATTACAAAAGTTACCGCCAGCAACCAATGACCTTTATCTATTTATTCTGTTTTTAAGGAATCATTCACTGCTAGTGGGTATTAGCAGAGCCAACTTGTATGCTGTTATAGATGGTTTTGTAGATTGTTCCAAATCTTTCAACAGGATAAATAAAACAAAGTGAATCGACGTTTGAAGATGATACGCCCACACAATCGAGCTCCACTGCTTGCTTTTTTATCGTCACTTTTTCGTTTTTACTCTACATTTATTCATCAACCAATAAGAAGCACCCTCACTTCCAAACGGAATTGATGGAATTCTAAATAAGAGATGTTGGCTGATATAAGCCAATGCAATGTATTTTAACTTATGAACAAAAAGTGAGGCTTATACTAGATGGTTCAATCTCCTACCCCATGAAAGGTGTCACTGTTGACACAAGAATTCCATATCAGTATCTGGCAAGTCTTTGTAAATGACTCCGATCACAAATGCCCATTACCTGAAGGTAGTGATTTTAATTCATGGTTGGAAATGAGGCAGAACCATGAGACAACAGGTGAAAGTATTAAGTCCATAAATGATAGAATTACACATTTAATTGGAAGTGGTTCAGACAGAATACGTATCAGCATAGCAGTGACATTAAAGAAGTGGGGTCAATTCAAATGAAAACTGTAAAAGGCCTTTAGTATTGTATTGTAACACTAAAGCTAAATTAAAATATACTTAAAATTAAAAGGGTCGGTCAGAGTTCTGTAAAGGACATTAAAAGCTCTTAACACTTTAAACATGCAGTCTTTCAGCTCTTCAGAATCCTTTTTTTAGTGTGCAAGGATTTGGATACACCACAAACAAAGGCAGCGGCTTATTAAGAATCCAAGATTGGATTGGTATCTTCACAACCAGGGCTGGGATATATATCGATTTTTAAAATCAAGTATCCTTTGGTTAAGAGGCGTTGTCGGCTCTCTCTCTCTTTTTTTTTTTTTAATCTTTGTAAAGCCAAAACTGTAATATACAATTTCAGTCCACATGAGGACAAGGCTAACCCGCCCCCGTTTGACAATCGCCTTTGCCTCCGTGGCGTGATTACTTATTCATCGGTTAAAGCCTAACAATTTGTTTTGTATAGCGGTCATGCTGTTCCATACTTAATTATATATGTATCACAAACATGTTTCTGAGTTGTGTAATATTAATTATCATTATATATATATACATATATATGTGTGTGTGTGTGTAGCCGAGCCCTAGTTACAAACCCCTTCAATTAAATGGGACGACTAAGCACATGAAGCAATACATGGAGTCTGCCTTGGTATTAGTGCCCTGTAACCTGCAGCAGAGCGTTTCATCTATCACACCATTGAACCGCGATGCTAACAAAAACAACAAAATTCATCTCCAGTGTACACTCTGTTTTTACTGGAAACAAACAGGGATTCGGAGAAAAAAGTTACACAGGAAATTCCAGGTTATGAAATATGACAGATTATACAGTGACTGCATCTATCTTTTTTTTTTTTAATCGTGGGTCCCTATAAATGCAAACGGTGGTGGGAGTTCCCAGACAGTGGTTGAATTGTAAAAGTAATGAAACTATCACAGTGCTCTCTCTCTCTCTTTTTCTCTCTCACGGCAAGTAATCATGGCTCAAATACGCTGAGAAAGTAAAATACATCATCTTGAACAAAATGAAATCTCTCGCAATGAGACGCCTTTGTGCCTTTTCCTGTCTGAAATGAGCCTGGGGAGAAATTAAAGAGGACGCGAATAAAAGAAATGAAAAAAACAATTTGTTTTTTTCACACATTCCTTTTTCTACGAAAGATTTTCAGCAAGCGGCAGACGCACCATCGGTCTTGAAAATGTTCGAGCGCGACGCTTGCGGACGGGACCGGTGACCGGCGTCTGACGCTCAGACGGCGTCCGGTCTGATTGGTCCGGTTTGACAAACGCCGGACCCACCATTAAAAGATCGTCAAAAAAGCTCAAGCACCGTTCGGCAAACCTGTAAGGCCGTGTCAAATGCCAAAGATTTTGAGTATGAAAAAGTCAAATATCCAAATGTTGTACGTGTGTGGCTGGAAATATTCAGTGATGCATTAATACAGGCTTTACATGACTGCATTTTACAAGATAACTCAATGACGCTAGTCTAACTGTCTGGCCTGCTGACATGTAGATACATGGGAGCACAACTTCAGGTCAGATTAGTAGTTTGTTATTACAGGTTTCTTTTTTCTTTTTCTGAATTAACGACTGGTTAGTTACAGTTGAGCTTTCTGCATTCATTTTTTTTTTTAAAGACACTTATTTTGATACAATCCCAATACATTCTAATGGTTATAATATTAAGTAATACTTTTAAAACAAAACAATTAGGGCGATAAAATCCTTCAACCTCACATCAGGCTCGTGAGTCTGCGGTAAGAGACATGCATAAAAGGCAAGTCGAGTGGACAAGACAGGACGCGTCACTCATTCACAAGTAAAAGCTTCTAAATAATGACGAAAAAAAAAACAACTTTATGCAACCAATCCTTTTGACACTGCATTAAAAAAATTGGCACACACTAATGAGGGAAAGAAAAATAGGTTAATAAGCTGACGGCAAAATTATATCGAAACAAGAAAAAGGATAGGAGTGTGTAAATGTGGCTTGTTTGAAGGGTGTGAGATGCAAGCAGACACGAAGCGTAAAAGATGAGGAGGCAGGCGACCCGTCCAACGTCCTCTTGTCTAAGATTCAGTTTTCTTTTTGTTTTTCTTCAGGAAGGAGGGAGTGCGGAATTTCTTTTTCTTTTTAGAGGGCGACTTGTTGGGCGAGTCCTCGCCTTCCTGGTCTATGGTGTCGGCGGGTTCCTTGCCGTCGGCGGTGCCCGGGGCAGCGGGGACGGTGGCGGGGACGGAGGCGGATTCGTCGGCGGGCAGCACCGGGAGCTCAGAGGGGTCGTCGGGCGTTAAATCTGGAAGGGTCTGTCTCAGGGTGGCTGCATCGCTCTCATCCTTGTAGGTTTGCTCTGGCAAGGACTCTGAGGGGGGAGAGGATACGTATTACTGTTCTGGGACCAATGAGACTGTTCAACGCCCTGATGATGCTCATGTTAATCAACCGCTAGGCAAACAACAACATGTGGAGGACTCGCCGAAGAAAAAGTTCCTACTTGTGCAAACCCTAGCTTCTTGAATGTTCGACCTCCACACCACCCCTAAAAGGCCTCTACACACTCTGCGAGAAGCTGCAATATGTTCTCTCTCCTAGGGATGCAAGATAAAACCAAGCTTCTTTTCTGGCCGACAAGCCGTATGGCCTGTGCACAGAGTCGCACTCCCCCTTGCCAAGAATTACCGGCCATTTGCATGTCTTCATATGCCTTACTAGATGTCATTCGTTCATTCATTCATTCATTCATTATCTATACAGCTTATCCTGCACTGAGTCTCATGAGGGGGTTGGAGCCTCTCCCAGCTGTCATTGGCCGAGGGGGGAGGTCACCTTTGACAGGCCGCCAATCGATCACAGGGCCACCAGTCACTCTCTCGTCACATGTCTAGACAATTTAGGGACTCGAATGAACTCCAGCATTTTTGTTGGTCTGCAGGACCCACACAGACACAGGGAAGAAAATAGACTCTGATAATCAAACGAATATCAAACCAAGGATCTTCTTGCCTTGAAGAATGTATGGAAGGATGAAGTATAAATATTACACACGCACACGCACACGCACACGCACACACGCACACGCACGCACACGAAAAACGATCCATCAATGTACAATCTACAGCGACAATGGACTGATAACAGTTCTGCTCTTCCTGCATTAACCACGCTGACTTCAAATTTTCGACCAATCACGCGATAGTTCTTGGACACCGCGAGAGAAAAAAACCAGTTGTTCCCCAGGTGACGTGTGGTGGACAGGCTGCGAGAAAAGGATGGCATTGTTTCACTCTTGCAGAGCATGCAGAGGCCGTAAGTTCAAGATAACTCTGACGCCATAAACAAATATCTCACGGACTCTCTACTTTTACTGTTTTGCCAAAGTCAATCTAATAAACTGCAAACACAGAAGACTAATATCCTTTTTGTTTGACTTAGTTCACGACCTCATTTACCTCCCAACATTCCAAAACTGTTTTTTATTCTATTTTACCTTCATTCAAAACAGGGAAATCTTAACCAGTGCAGTTCCCTTGCTCATTTCCACCCTGTGTAGAAACACAGAAACATTATACTCTATCACCCAAAAAAATCCCACTTTTAATGAGAAAGCCAAAAAAGTAAAGTCAAGAAAGTAAACAAACCCCCAAAAAGTTAGCAATTTTTTTTTTTGTTATCATAAATAATATCATAACACACCACCAGGACGAACTACTGCAGTGAGTATGAATGAAGCAGTTGCTGGGGCTCCAGACAAAAACTGTTTTACGTTCTACATGATGTGTTTTTCATTAAAATCTCAATAAAGATAACGTAATGATGCGGATCTCTGAAGAAGATGATGTTGTCGGGATGATGTGCAGGTTTAAGAGCTCTGTAAATGCTCAGATGGAATGGTAGTAGTCGTTTTTCTTAAGGTTTTTTTTAAAGCATTTAAAAAAAAAAAATTAAAAAAAAAAATAAATAAAAATAAAAATATATATATATATATATATATATATATATCATCAAATTTTTTAAATAATCGCTAAGGCCATTTTTTCAAGTTTTGCTGACACCCTCTTTGTTTAAGACTAGGCTTAAGATTTGGCTCTGCTTGATAAGTTTGGTTATTGGAACTGTTGCTTTCATTGTATTAACTTGCTTACAACATTTTATATTTAATGGACTTAAATTACACGCTGAAAACTTTTTCTGCATTTTTCTATGAAACAAGATAAATGTTTTGCAGAGAAATCCTTGCATATTTTTTTGTTTTTGTAAATTTACTAATTTGTTGATATCAATTTTAAATAAATAAAAGTCCCGCGTTAAATTTTTGTTTTGGGTAAAATTAGTAATAAGTTTGATTTTTAATTAAAAATAATAAATATTCATAAATAAATACAATTCCCAGAAAAGTGCTTTTTTGTAAAATGATTAATCAGTTGACTTTTACTCATAAATAAATGAATAGAATAAAATCCCCAGCAAAGTGTTAAGAAGCCACAGATGTATTTAAGGGTCCCAAGTAGAACCTAGAACCACCTCTTCAAGCCCCTGCTGTGCAGCCAGATGGGAGAACACCCGTGGCCGTGTTCAGCCTTATCACGGCTCACATGCTACACGGACCCATGTCAAAACACCCTCGTTGGGACCTGACAGAATGACACACACCAGAAAACCAAGACAACTAAGCACCGCACAGCCAAGCCACGGGCCTCGACCGTCTGAACCCGCGGCGAGTCTCAGCGAAGCAAACAGAGCGGGAGGGCAGCGTCACACTCGAATAAGAAGGTTTTCTCTACCTGGTAAAGGACTGCTCTGTGAAACAGAAAGACACCGGTCACATTTCTGACATGTTACCTGCTCAGGTCAGGAAGCAAAAACCAAAAAAGCAGAGTCATATTGCATTGGTAGGATGTGGAAATGTGCCAAGGGAAGTTAATTTGACGGTGACCGTTGTCAGGGAGAGAAGACAGGTTAGATAAGACTGATGCGTTGAGAGGTTTCCCTCAGAATCGGTTCTTTATTTTAAGGAAGAACTCTTCCAGTGGTCATCAGGGGCCGGGTAAAATATAGATAAGGACCTTCGTTTTACCCTCCAAAAATTCGACAGAGTTTGCGGGGATCATTTGTCACGCTAGCACAACACATATAGCAATAGAAAATTACGTCTTCTGATTATAATGTTAATTTTTGTAACGTACTTGGATAGAAAGTCACAGCCAATTTTCTATCTTATTTATTTAATTTTTTAGATCAGGAGTCAAACAGTGGTAAAATATATGAAAGAACAGAGTTCCGAGAGTAAACCTCATCAATGCAGAAAGGTCAAAGTTCAGTCCTACGAACAGACACACAAACCCAGGGCGGTGTTAGTTCAGACAGCGCTACAACCGAGGCCATGCAAAGAAAACACACAGATACACAGACGTAGTGGTGAGAGGGGATCAGGGAGGTGGTAAGGCAGTTGGAACAGTACGTACTTACTATGGTAACAGGTACTCTTTTGTATTTCCATCTCCTGATTGTAATCGCAGCCACAAAGAAGAAAAAAAGCACAAGTAGAAACAAATGTCTATGCAGGTCAAACCACAGGCACAGTGTTAAATAAAAAAAAAAAAAAGAGAAACAAAAATGTGAAATAAAACCAGGAAGTAAAAAAAAAAAAAAAAAAAAAAAAAAAAAAATAGACACAAAAAATTCATAAATTATCACCTAAAAAAAAAAAA
>CAAKHD010005670.1:13986-35070 GCA_901007705.1 Fistularia tabacaria
AAAAAAAAAAGTCTATGCAGGTCAAACCACAGGCACAGGGTTAAAAAAAAAAAAAAAAAAAAGAAACAAAAATGTGAAATAAAACCAGGAAGTAAAAAAAAAAAAAAAAAAAAGAAAAAAGAATGGTTCGCAACCATTCTTATTGGACCCCATCAAGATGAAAAATGGAAGTGAAAGGTAAAGGAGATACCGTACATAGAGAGACATGTTATTTATCATTTCAGATATTAGATGACACCTCTGATCCAAGAGCCAACATCCAGGGGAACCTGATGTGGGGCAATTAAAAGCACGCCAAATCAAGACAAGAGGTGTAATCCAATAGTAATAAAGACCAAGAGAGTCTTGTTTTCTAATAAAAACTGTGATGTCAGTACCGAGAGTCAACTAAACTGAAATAATGCTTTCCGTGTGTTGGGCATAATAACAGTAGGAATTTGATTTGAATTTTGAAAAATGGAGCGGCTCAGTTGTTGAGCGATGGTCAAATCGATTCACTTCTCCACCAATACTGCTTTCACAACCACAGTATTTTTGGTTGCCGCGTGTCGTGATATTTCTCAGTCACTCATGACTCATAGTTGAATTTGGATTGACTGTTGACGGGATTTTAATCAGTTGATTTTTCTTGATTCAGAGTTGCTGAAGTACAATCAATTTGGTTTATCCTGGGAGAAAAGGAGTTTTCACTGAACTTCTGTACCCCCTTCATCTGCTCTCGTTCCACAGATGCACCTTTTTTTTTTTTTTTTTTTTAAATCAGAAGTTGTTACTGGAATTCAGTTTAATGAGGTTTGAAAAGTGACTTCAGGGCGGCACTGTGTGATTTCAAGTCTGCATGGAGCAATTTAATATACGCCTAATTTGAAATTGGGGGTCTTGAGGGGTTGAATTTAGTCTCTTGACATCAAGTCAAACTTCTTGGCCTGTTATTACAGAACACGCAGCACAGCGACTGTAGTAGTATCATTAAAAACACAACATCGTAGTCAGACCCCACGACAGACAGCCAGATGGACAGGCAAGAGCTTCTGCATTCCTTCTCCGGAAAAAACCCTGCGAAACCCGACCCATGCCAATCCGGGCCGGGAGATGTCAGACCAACCTACCTTCCTCTGCTCTAACCGGGGTGCTGGGGGGTGTGGAGGTAGGTTTCTGACCCTTGCCCGCCGCCTCCTCCACCACCACCACCTCCTCCTCCTCCTCCTCCTGTTCCAGGGGTTCTGCTAGTTGATCTTGATCTGAATAGAAGCAGAAAGAAGGTTGAGACACAGTTCAAGGCAGATAAAGAAAACGCTGTCCATGGAAATCTTATTGTTATATTCCCAACTGCAGTTATGATTGCACTCCACAGAACAACAAATGAAGGAAAACACACAGAATCAAAATCGGGGGAGAAAAGCCTCGATCGGGTAAAAGCTGCTAATCCTTTGGAAAGTAATCCCCGGTGACCCCAACTCCAAGCCAGACAAATCAAAGCGACGGGTGGCGTTAATGAGTTGGAGACACAAGAGGAAAAGTGGACGAAAAAAAATAAAATAAATAATCAATCCAGGATTGGTTAGCACAAAAATAAAAAAAGGACACCATTATTCAAAGTCCACACAGGGTTTTGTTCTGATTGGATGACAGAGGAAAAGCACAACACTTAACTTAGAGGGGGAGAACCCTGAAATAAAGGGGACCAAATGAGTTTTTTTTGTTTTGTTTTGTTTCGTTTTTCCTCTTAGTATCCTTCTCCTTTCTCCTCAGCTCCTCGTCCAATCAAACTGCAGAAACATACAATCGGCCAGAGCTCATCTGATGCCTCTGGGAAGACATCAGAGGGGGAATTGGGATTGAAAAGAAAAAAAAACAATAAAAATCAAGCACAGAAACTGTAGATTAAACTTTGGGTAGGGAGGGGCTTGCACGTGGTAGAACAATAAAAGCAGGCTCAAAATGCCCAGAGATGGGAGAAGACACAGTAGGCGGGGAATCCCAGTATCTCAGTGGGCGGAGCAGGGGAGGAGGAAGCGGAAGGCCAAAATAGCGGCGGGATTCCGCTTCACCTGATGTACCTGGAGCCTGCGCCTTAGCTCTGCCTACCACTGCCGGCTCCTTGCTGAGGGCTCGCAGCACAGCGCAGTGGAACTCCTTGTGTGGGGAATCCGGAGCGGAAAAAATCCCCTCTACGGTGGACAAAACATCTGCAACGATCTCTGCGGCGGCCGCGTCCTCCGGAGCCGGCTCGGCACCGCTGAGCGGGCTGAGGGAGGCGGAGCTCGGGGTAGTGAGGGTGGCGGCTGAGGGCGGAGCTTCCTCAAGGCCGGGAGAGTCACTTGCAGGGGGCAGAGCCGTGGCGACCTGGGCCTGACCCCTGTGCGCCCTTTCAGGCTTAGTAGACGATACGCTGGTGTCCGACCCATCGCTACAACCGTCTTGACTCTGCGCTGTGCGTCCGTGTGTTTGTGTGTATGGAGAAATAATGTCACTTTCCGGCAAGCCTAAACATCATGACTATGCTGCATGGTTCAACAACCGTGTTTTTTTTCTCCTCTGTATTACAAGGAATTATTAGAAATGAATCTACAAAACCAAGTTGAGAAGTGGTGAAGTGGAAGTGCCTTCCTGCTTTGACATATAGAGGACGGTCTCAGTACAAAACTAGATCTAATTATGCACAGGGGGCTAGTCCATGTCAATATTTTAACCATTCTGCAAATACAGCCGCTCAATCATGGCAGTTTTAGAATCATGATCCTTTTTTTAAAAGAAATCTCATGGTAGTTTATCCAGAGTCTTTCCATTAGACACTTTTTAAATTGGAATTTACATTAGAATTAGCACATTTCTCTTTTACTTTTAAATGAGACACATTTTGGTGGTAACACTGTCAGTAAAACAAAGGCAAATGACACTTCAATGACAAAATAAAATCAAAGTTCAGACACTGGTCTGACATGAATTAAAAAGATTGAAGACTTATTTAGTGTTCACTTAAAATGAATCAGATAAAATGATTATGAAACTCAATTCTGATACACCAGCTAGTTTCAGTCATTATGTCTTTCTAATATTCCCTGGTTCCTGTGGTAACGGATACTATGTATACATCGCATTCCCATTCTTCTGACACTCGTTTTAAGTTCCTTTACCTTCAGTTCCTTTCTGTTTCTGCTCCACCTCCCGGCGGTACTCGGCCAGCTCCTGGTCGGTGAGTCTGGTGAAGGGGTTGGGACCTTGCTTGCTGACGATGACCTTGGGCTGGTACTCCTTCTCGATGATGGCCTTGGACGCCGTCACCAACTCCCCCTTCAGGACAGAGCAGAGAGACGGAGGCTGCGGGTGAAGAGCGCTGCGCTGAGTCATCAGTGCAAGTCAGACAGGTGGCAGTGACTCATGCTGTCAGACAAATTGAAATTATTTGGAGTGTGATTAGCAGATGAGGAAATTTTTCTTTTCTTTTTTTTTTCTCCAAAATGTGAGTTTAAATGCAGCAGAAGCAGAAATGTAGGACATATTGTATAAGATCGGAGCCCGGGTTGGATGCAACAGGCCGTCCAATGATGCAGACACGGCTACTTCTGGGAATTATTCCGTATATCAGCAGGTGTACAGAAACTTTGTGAAGTTGGAGCAAAAAACAAAAATGAAATTAAGACAGCGGTAGAGCATCACAAACAGACGTAATTCTTTAGACCAAAAAAAAAAAAAAAGAAACATTTAAAGGGGGCGCGGCTTGATCCACTGCAGCTGTCCTACCAGCGCCCACCATTATTTCTTTTAAGAACATTAATGCTATAATTGTACCATGTGACTGTTAGCGCTACTGTTATTGATAGTTTGAGATCATTGTCCACCCCCCCGTCTCTATCACACTCTTGCTTTCAATCGCTCGGTCCCTCTCTCTCTTGCTCACTCTCTTTCTACGGTCGAGGCAGAGGGCCACCCGCACTGAGCTCGGATCTGTCGGAGGTTTCTGCGCTACCCGCAGTGGATCCGATGCCCGCCACCTTTACAGCCCTGTTGCAGTGTACTATCTAACAATGGAAGAAATGTCGCAGCATTATACGTCATGATTCAAAGACACCTGTGAATTTTGTATTTGCTGAAAATTTGTCGGCATAATTTTTTTTTTTTTGTTCGGATTAGCTTCTAAAAGCTATGAAGTCCATGAGATTAATGCATTTTTCTCCACACACTGCTGCAGACTGACTCCACCTGTGGGTTGAGGGGAACATTTGGCTTATGGTGTAAATTGTAGGTGAACAAGATCAGTGACTGGAGCTGTAAGTACCTTTCTAATTGATCTAGCAGGACTATAGGACCCCTCGGACACATCGAGGCCATCAATAGTGTCTGTACAGTCAGACAGAGGGGCATCCTGTAATAGTAAATCCAGTGAGGGAAGGGGGGCAGAACCCAGGTCTTTAACACTAGCACATTCATGTTAGCAGTCTATCAGGCAGGCACTGACGTAGGCAGCCGTTCGCAAACATACCAGTTTCCACGCACGCAAAGGTGGAAAGAGTACTTTAAGAAAACCCGAATTAACCAATAGGATTGCTCAATATGTAATTTTGTGTCAAACTGCTTGATAACACAATTAAGTGTACTAGTTTCAGTTAAGTATACTGTGAAGGTAATATTATTTTCCCTCCAGAAAAGAAGTTGTGTACGTAAAATATCAGGCTAAGGACCTTGACCTATTTAAACAAAATGTACCCTTGAAAAAAATAGCTATACCAGTACAACTGATACTTTCCACCTCTGCTGGTTTTCAGACAGACTCCCACAGGCAAAAAGACACACTGGAGGTGCATGCATAGAGAGCTGGTAATCAAAACAAAAATCAAAAGAAAAAGATATGTGGCAGTGAAAAGCAAGGCAGGACCATGCACTTCGAGGGCAAAACATCCACACAAGGGGGTGCTGTACTGCGTGTTTATGGTATTTGAGGCTGATAAACACAGCAGCACACCAGGGCCCTGTCTTGGTCTTATAGAGACCAGGGTCTCTTAATATTCAAGGACCTTCTTCTCCTCAGGAGTGTTAGCGATCTTTCCGGGTGGAAATGCGCCAAATTAAAGGTAACCTTGCAAAACATGCAAACTGCAACGCATATGCTTCCCATCTTTTCTTTCCCCATGTCGAAAACAGAGGACAGTGAGTGCATGCATGTAAAAAAAAAACATGTATTAGATTTTTTTTTTCATTTTTTGGGGGGGGCTGACGAATGAGAAGAGCCTGCAAGAAACGACAACGGAGGAGCCTCGCTCGGAAGGGAACGGAAACTGGTACGGTAGAATACAAATCGGTGTATGAGCATGGACACAGCCCGAGCCACCATGTTTCAAAGGGGCAGAGGAAGGGTTCCTCTCTACTCACCTGCCAGATTGACAATCTCTGCGGTCAAAGAATAATGTCACAGTTACAAGGTCACCCTTGCTTTTGACGTTCATTATTGCCGGTGAAGTTACTCCGGGACAAATTGATGAGGTTCAATTACAGACTTGGGGTTTTTTGTTGTTTTGTACCCCCTAATCGGCTTCCAGGACAACTTCACCCACAATATTCACACACACGCACTGACACAAGCGCTGCAGCAATTTGGTCTGAGGCGTTAATCTAGACCTAGACAGAATAAATAATTTGAAAATGTGGGGCTTTACGGGAGAACATTATCGATGTGAGAAACATATTCTTCTTTGGATCAGGGTGGCTGCAGCAGCGAGGCTTTCACGAGACTTTCACAGACTGACCTGGTTGAAACTGCGTTCTACCACAGTGCCGACACACAGGACCTGAGACTGAGGCCCTGCCGTCTTAATGTCCTGCAGATTCTGCTCCCGGATCTGCAAAGCACCGACATCGCATGTAATTAAAGAATGAAAGAGCATCCTGTCCCAGAGCCAGTCGGCCGCAGGCAAACCTGAATACACATGACGGGAAGACACACACAAAAAAAAGAAAAAAAATCCAGAGGCATGAATGGAGCTGCTTTACCTTATTCCTCATTTCAAGGACTTCCTTGGGATTGGTGTTCAATGGGATGAACTGATTGGCTACAGCGGCCTGACGGATCCCGTCTTCTTTTGTCCACTGTAAACACCACACAAAGAACGTGAACAAAAATGACGACGGACGATGTCGTGAAAACTCTAGCACAAAAAAAATAGATAAATAAAAAAATCAAGACAAACACTATGCAGGCTCCACACTACACACAGAACCATGCTGAACTGAAAAGGACAAAGTGGGATGAATGTAAAAGAACAGAAGTGGAACCGGTGATGACGTAGTACAATTACGATAGAATATTAGTTCTACTTAGTGTTTGACTGTTTAACAAACGGCTCTGCTAACAATAGACTTTATTTCATTCATTCACTCATTCATACATCCACTCATCAATCGACTCACTCATGTTGCGGCTGCAACAGAATGTTTATATTTTTTTATATTTTCTGATACTTTTGTTTTAACTTTTAATATTTTTGTATTTAAACTACCTGTACTCCACTGTCTACTTTCAGCTGCGTGAATTTAACTTTCCCCACTGTGGGACGATTAAAGGCACATTCTATCCTATAATTTCAAACTTCCTACAAAATATAGCCATTTAACCCAGAATATTCATTAGTCAGCAAAAAAGGTGTGTGTACGATGAGAAATATTATTGATTTCTATAAGTTTGTTTTTGCTGTAAATTATTTCTAAAGTGTACTCTGGATTAAGACCGGATTTTATTCTTGTGACCTATATTTTTAATTCTTCACACATGCAGTACACAAATGTACCACACGGGGCATCATCTGAGGCCAAGAGGTACAGAATGTCCAAAGATTTGTCATCACCATTGACAAAATAAAACTTGAACACATGAAAATAAAGGCAAGAAAAATGAGGTCAACGCATCACGGAGTGAGGAGAAAAAGGTGAAATAAGAAGGGTGGAGGTGAAGGGCGGTGGGCGTCCAGGGGGGATGAGGAGGCAGGAGACAATGAGGCTGGCTTACGAAGCGAGAGTGGCAGTGAGGGGTGAGCTGGCATCACCAAAGTCATTTTTCCAGGCTGACACATGACAACAAGGACGACAGAGATAAGAGAGAAACACCCGCGGACACTTGTCCACTTCGGGACAAAGAGCCATTGTTGCAACGCTGAGAACGACGAAAGGAGTGTGTCTTTCCTGCAGGAATGAAACCTTTCATTGCCTCTTTTTTTTTTCTTTAAATAAACACATTCCTCTTAATGTCAAAAACCCCAACTGCTTTTCACAAACTGTTTTAGTGAACCTGGTAATGCTCAGCATGATTGAAAAGCAAAACAAGGCCGGACCCATTTCTCGCACACACAAAAAAAAAAAGCTGAATGAGCAGCAGGTGAATATATATATGTATATATAAATCAAACTTTTCAGCTTTCATGCAAAAACGCTGAATTCTGTCTTTTTCAAAGCGTGAACTAATGGTGCCATTAGTTTATTTCGATCCAAGCCTGGCTGATTAGCTGCCGAACCGGGGCGGGGCGGAGGGGGATGGGAGGGAGCTAGATGAGGAAAGGTTTCTGGATGGAGGTAGCTGGGTCGGGGAGTTGGCTGAGTATGAGATGAACATGTAACATGATATACTCACTGAGAAAGAGTCTCACAACACAATATTTCCTACTTTTCCAACAGGAGATAATTGATTTAAGTCAGGTCAAATTTCAAGGCTTTCTTTGCTTTTTTTTTTCCCCCCCTCTTTTGAACAAACCCACTCATGCAGGTAAGAACCTAAAGCTCTAAAAAAAACAGCTCAAAAAATAAACAGAAAAAAAAAAAAACGACAAAAACACTCGAGAGCAGAAACAATAAAGACTGAAGCGAACAACTCGGAGAAAATAAACAAAGAGGATCAGGCTGTATCGCTCCTTGCCAGGGTATATTTTCTTTTCGTTTATCTATGTTAAATCAGAAAAAGCAAATACTCTCAGTCAAACACATGCCATCACCCTCTTGTCAGCAATTGTAGTCTAACAAAAAAGTCGGCTAAATCCTCAGCCCACGGAGACAAGAACGAGTTTTGCTAGGCAAACCTTAAAAATCTCACTCAGTCGTTGCTTCGAATGTGTTTTCATCGATCCGTCACAAAGCAACAGAGGAAGCGGACGAAACAAACAAAAAAGAAAGAAAGAAAAATAAAGGGACACACAGGGCAGTGAGCCTTAGTGTGGTTTAGCAGCATCAGTAGTTTTTGCCACATTCGCCGGTCCACGTGGGGACTGGCTCCGCACCCCTGCTGCTCGCTCCTTTGGGAAAAACATCAACACCGACAATGCATTTCACGACTACACATGCAGTGGGGCATGCTGTGGGGAGCTGGCCGGGCATCGTGAGGACCTGGGAGGCCAGGAGAAAAAAAGACTAAGGGAACCGCGTCAGGTAGGTAGATTGACAGGATATCAAAAAAATTAAGAGCATAAAATTTAAAAAAAAAAAAAATCAAATCGATTGAATCAGGATACGAAGGTTGACCAATAATTGTTCAAATGGCTCATTCTTAAGATTACGACTTTGCGCTGGACTTTTCCCCGAGCCGGCGCCGGGAAATATCACGATGTAGACCACCTCCCCGTCAACAACAACAACAACAACAACAACACAGCTGTAAGATCTACTATTAACAATAAGGTAGGCACAGACCAAGCAGTTGGTTATACAGCTTGGCACGCAGACACCGGACGAGAGAGACTGCAGCAAGGGTTTGACGTGATCGTGTGTTATGTTCGTCCACACCTTAGGCTTCGACTTGGGGCTGCCGCCCTCGGGCCCATCCTCGTAGGGCTCGTCGGGCCGACCGCTGGCATTGAGCCAGCGGGTCTTGTCGCGCTGGCCGCGCTGGAAGCTGTGTTTGAGCGGGGAGCGAGCACCAGAGTCACTGTCCTCCCCGTATGAGTAGCCACCGTGGGCCGAGGGAGCGTTCTCCGCGTCACTGTACTTTTTACCTTTGTCTCGCAGTGCCGGACAGCGGTATGGATAGCCTGTCCGGTAGCCCTGGTGTAACAAAAAAAAAAAAAAAGAGAGAGAGAGAAAAAATGTGGGAAATCAGACTTGTGTTTCGTGACATCCTAGGATGGAAAGTAGGGAAATATTCAGGTGCCCTTGTTTTCTTTTTCCTTTTTAAAATTTTTATTGATGTACAGTATCACTTTATAAATAAATAAATAAAAATCACTTGTCAGATAAATGTCCCCATAAAATGAGCAGTTTGATTACTTCGTGTCAAATGACATGGCCTCTATTTTAAAATATCAAAACATTTACAAAAAAAACCAACATTTTTTTGATATTTTTAATTTCATTACCTGTAAATTTCTTAAAGGTGTTGGATTTATAAGCAAATTTCTTGTGAAAGCTGAAACAATTTCTTGCAGGTTTTTAAAAATTTCAAATGCCAATTTGTGCCCACTATTTAGAAACAGATTAGTGGAGAGTAACAAACCCATTGAAATAAAAACCCTTATTATCCATGAAATATACACTACTTCTCTACTGTACAATACATATATTTTACTTTTTTTCTTTTTTATAATTACCAAGTTGTCAAGCATTCTCATGAGAGCCTCAAACTCTTGCTCCCCGACTTGCCACTTGGGCTGCACAGAGGACCCGTCGCCTGCTGGCTCGGGGATATTTGAGCGCGACTTGTATTTCCCTGGATCAAGCATCACCAGGTTGTCTGGTCCTCCAGCGCTGGCCAGTGTTCGCACCTGGCAGAGGGATATGGAAAAAAATGAATATGCAGTAGGGATTTGAGAAAATACATGAAAACCCCTCAATGTATTGACCAGGGGTCACTTCAAGAGCCATTTGGACCCATTTCCCGTAGAGAAGAAAACGCAGGAAGCCAAAAAAACCCCTTTTGACATCTAAAATGGAGACGACACCGTATAAATCTTTTATTCCCCTTTACGCTGTGTATGTCAAAAACTATAATGGGTTGCAGTTATGAACTCAATGAACTGCTACTGAGAAAATGAAATTCTATTTCTGCATGCGGCAAAAACATTTTGAACTCCAAAAGAAGAAGAAAAAAAAAAAAAAGCTTGGGTTGAATGTTTCGTTCAAATAAAATACTCAATGACCACGTGAGTCCTCCTTGGATTTATTAAATAAAAGGCCGGACTTTAATGATCCCCCTGCATCTAACCAAAAATGCCGCCTGTGTCCTGTATGTTGTCATCATTTTTGACATGTGTATTGGCGCATGCTCTCAGCCGTCACCGCAAATAAGAAAAGAAATGTTTCACAGAATCCTGCAAAATCTATATTTTTTCAAATTTAATAGGCAATTGAAATATTCATTTCCCCTTGCTAATGTGATTTTTGCTCCTGAACCTCTGTGAACGGCGTCTACACCTTATGGCTTTAGAAGCTAAATAAATGGCGTAGCCTTTGGGTGGCACATAATTTAAGCGACAAGAAATTAAACATGTTTTATTTCTAATGTCCCAAGATCACTATAATCTTCAAATATAGAATTACAATTAAAAAAAATTAAAAAAAATACAATTACATTTATTCAAATTAAATATTCATTATATATTGTCTTAAAGGGGGCTGAAAGGGCTGAAAGAGCTCAGGAGCTTTGGGTTGCTGACCCCTTGTATAGACAAATAAAATATAGTTAAGAAATATAAATAAATATAACATAATATATATAAATAAAAATATAAAGTCACCACCAACCTGGATCTCACAGGCAGTAACCAGGTTGTGGATGTAATAGAACGCTTCCTCCACTGTTTCCCCCAATGACACCAAGCCATGGTTTCTCAGGATAAGAACCTGGGGGTGTTGAAAAAAAGCAAAAATAAAGATCCATAGAACAGCGTGAATGAAAACACGGAGGGGAAAAAAAACACGCAAAGGAAAAACTCACCTTGCTTTTCGGCCCCAGGTTCTTTTGTATGACGCACTTCTCCTCCTCGTCCACCAGAATGCCTTGGTAGTCGTGATACGCCACCTCGCCCAGGGACAGCGCTTCGGGGGAGATGGGCAGCAGGCCACACTTCATGGCCGACACCTGCAGCCAGCAGCATAGATATTATATTTTAACATGTATGTCTCTGCTGATGTGCATGCATAGATACTCACCAAGACAGAGAAATATCTGTATGCTTTGGCCGTCAACCAAGCAGGTCAATGTACAGTGGAACCTCAGCTTACGAATTTAATTAATTGTTTGACTACGCTTGAAAATCGTATCAATATTTCCCATTGAATTCAATGCAAATCCCATTGATCTCTTCCCCAGCCCCAAAAAACATATCGTATTCTTTCAAAACTTTTTATGGGTTTATTTGTGGCAAAAATACAGAAAGGAATTAAATATAACCTTCATTGCTACTGAGTTTCTGATGTTCTTCTTCCTCTTTCTCTTCTTGCCTTTCCTTCACTTAATCGGCATGCAAAGGTAAAGCCTTGTCGCATTTGTGGCCCTTGCTAACGCTATCTTCAGCACACAGTCTTTCACTAATGCAAACTAACAATCGCTTTTCTACTTCTAAGACTTTAGCCACGTCAGTCGTCTTTAGTGCATCTTTGTTCTTCAGGATTGTACAAATGCCTGACTTCGTCATGTTGTAGTGCTTGGCGAGATCTGTAACAGGAACACCACTCTCACGTTTAGCTATTAATTCCTCCTTCAGATCCACTGAACATCTTAACTTCTTAACACCACTGTCATGGGCACTTTTAACTTTGTGGAAGCCATAATGAAGCCTAACTAACTGAAAAAAAGCACAAAAAGGCGTTATTTCAGGGGAACACGACGATGAACAATGTAAACAATGCGGAGTACCACGCACGACTCCGGGTGCGGTAAGCCACAGCGCAGTTTGTTTGTTCGTGCACCGAGGCTTATTCATTGGTCGACTCAATATTTGATTGAAAACTCTGTTCCTGGGCTGATTTGATAGTGATTAGGGGTGTTCGTAAGCCGAGGTTCTACTGTATTACATGAAAAGATCTTAGATGTTTGTAATATCTACACGCCTAGCATGGACACAGCTTGATGTTTGGTTCAATGACGGTTCCAAGGTGGGATTTCTGGACATCCAATTTCCAAATGTCGGAAAAGTAGCCGGCCCTGAACACGATATTAAGTGCCTTTTGATGTTGACTTTACATTTGTTTAAAAGTCCTATACCGCAATTTTACAAGTACCCTGATTATGTGTTAGCCACCTTTCAAATATTCAACTGACACCTTTCTTAGCAACTGGCTTTTACATCCGATTCATTCGTAAAAATTTAATAAAAATACCAATAAGATCAGTGAGGCATAATTGGAACATCCAACTATCGCTATCTATACATGAATTAATATTGCAAATTTTTGACTCAGTATTGTGCCGGCTCAAACACACTGCTCTCGCTGCAATAATCGCAGCTGTGTGGTCTTACCGCTGCACCTGCGGCCGTGTGTATGTGGACAATACACTTCACATCAGGTCTGGAAGCATAGATGGCCGAGTGGAGGGTGAAGCCAGCCTGGTTGACACCGAGGTTGGTGCTGCCTCGGTCCACGATCTCACCTTGGAGGTTCACCTTCACCTAAAAGGTAGTATCATCGGAAGATACACATTAAAGTGCATTATATCAAGTGCAAGGTAAAGAGAAAGAGAGACGAGGAATAATACTGCACTATTCAGGGGAGAGAAGAGTATGAGCGGCTGTGGCCAGAACAAATGTGGTTCTTACCAGGCTGGATGCAGTGACTTCACTGTAGAGCAGCCCAAAGGGGACGATGAGGAAGCGTTCCTGGTCCGAGTTCACCCTGACCTGGAGGACCAGAGGACAGAGATCACATGGAAACTGGATCAAAATAAGCTCAACTACAGGGTAATACAGAACGTTGGCGCCTATTGAAAATATATTCTGAATGGAAAGTTGCTCCCAGTGGTCCGGCCTGCGCCTTGCATGGCAGCTCTGAATGAAATCCAACGTATAGCGATCTTACCGTAAGATGGTTGTAGATCAGCTGGGACCAGCTGAACAAGTCCGTCAGCCGATAAAAAGCCGCTAGCTTACAACGAAGCAGCTTCTCGCCCTTGTCGTAGGAAATGGAGTCCGAGCCTCGTAGATCGTTCACTGGAGTCACCATACCCAAACCTGGGAAGCAAGTTATTTTTAGGAATGTTGAACACGCGCTTGAATCTATTCACAAGGAGTATTGAGGGATAATCTGCAGGGGTGGATGCTCCGTTTGTATCTCCTCTGACAGGGATGGATACAAGGTTACATATCCCATCAATTCAATCCAGATAAAAGTGTCCAGCTATCAGGAAAAAATCTGCTTAAAATATAACATTGTTTCACAGTAATAATCTAAAGTTACAGCACTGAGGAACATCTTTTCTTTGAAATGCGCCTGACGTTCAAATAGGCTTTGACACAGCAACGCCCTCAGCTCTGGAGAAGTTTAAGGCTGATGTCTCACAATGTCTCGCTCTTTTCCTTGCACGTTTACAGTTTACACGAAGCACGTCGTCAAATTTCATGCGAATTCCTGATGCAGGAGAAAGGCTGCAGAAACTAAACTATGAAAACCCATGCATGATAAACATGCAACTCAAATCTCTGTCCAGACATTACGTCAGGCCTGCAGTTAGTTTATCAGGCTAACAGTTTGTTAGCAGGAAAATGCAGCACCGGGTTCGCAGAGTCACGCCGTTTTATTTGCGGCTGCACGTACTCATGTTGAGCGCCGCCATCCCTCCCTGCGGCGCGGCGGGATACATGGAGGGCATACTGGTTGTCATGAAGTCGGCAATCTGCTGCAGCGCCAACAGGCTCGTGGGCGTCTTCCCCTTCTTCAGCTGGTCCTGGATCATCGTCTCCAGCTCATCGCAGAACGCCTGCCGGCGGATGTTGCAGGCATGTTAGAGCGAAACAATATGAACATAAACAGTGACCAAAAAAGCACATATTCACACACATCTATAACACAGTCCATTACCATTCTCACCATCCTGTAATCACTTGGATGTTAGTCGACATTGTTTTGAACCTAGATAACTTAAACATGAAATACACTACTGTAAATCCAGAAAACGTGTGCACAGGTAAGTCACGGAAGACACTTTAACTGTCGTGTCTGTATTGTGGCGCAGTTGAATAATGCAGATTTCCACTGTTTAGGAAATTGGCAAAAAGAAAGTTAACAATATATTATTTAAAGAGTGGACTGAATTACTGCTTTGCTAAAGATGAACTCGATTTGGGTGTTGAATTTTTTTTCCCCTTATATCTTTCACCGCTACCAAATGATGAGGAAATGAATAGCTTGTATTTTGTCATTCTCTCAACATAGTCCAGTGTTCAACAATGTAAAATGTGATTAAAGCAAAAATGCCGGGTCCAGTTTACGGGCTGTGCTTGTAAAATATGGCAGGCCTTCGAGAATACCAGTCTTTGTGTTCAGTGGGTTGGACACTTTTATTGAGGAATCAACTGAATTTATCATGTGCTGTTGTTAAAGTTGCTGTATTTTTTACTAAAGGAGGCTATTTAAAGTCATCTGCGAGAGAACTACACTATAGGTTAGGTCAGGTTTAACTGCGGTCTCCCAACTTAGAAAATGTGGTGTCTCTCCACTGACCGGGCTCTGGAGTATCATGGAGACCCTCTTCCTTTGCTCCATCATGTTAAAGTCCTGCCTCAGATCGGGCGCCATGTTCCTCTCCCTCTGGTACTCTGGGCTGCTTTCGTCCACGCGGTCAAAGTACCGCTCCTTGTGCGGGGCCGCGGTAGGAGGGATGGCCGTCACCACGCCGGCACCCGAGTCGCCGTTCATCCTGGCCTGGCCTCCTGTATTCAAAATGCGTTTTCAGGGATTGCGTGAGGATTGTTGAAAAAAATAAACGAAATAAAACAACTGCCTGACAATTTGTTTTCGAAATTATAGGGTATAGGACAGGTTTTCCTACAGAACAAGAATCCCCTGAAATTAAACCAATTAGACTACAGCTCTGCTACATCCTGTCATAAACAAAAGGTTTCTATAGATCTCCATGCCGTGTTTCCTGCAGTCACAGCACTTGACCTTGCAGTCTTTGAGAGAGAAAGTAAAACAGAATAATGAAATACTACAAGGTCGCTTGAAGGATTAGCTCATAGCTAGATAGCTAGATAGATAGATAAATAAATAAACGAATGAATGAATGAATGAATGAAGGTGAGGCAGAAAAGACTGGAGATGAACATTTCTCATCAAAAAGGTCCACATCACCAAATTAATAAGTAAAAAAACTGAACTTGCTTTGGCCAGATAGTGCATTGAAAAAAGTCAAATTATGACATGCAGCTTTGTCTAGGCGGGAACAACTTGGCAAAATTCGATAAAGTTTTGACTGCAAAAAAAAGAAAAGAAAAAAAGGAGTGGAACATTAAGTTCATAAAGGCGACGTGCGAACAAGCGACGTCCTATTTCTTTTGTGGAAACAATAAGCCTTGGCCGTCTGTCACACACACTCAGACTCCGTAGGACACGGACGCGCACATGAGCATCGGGAAATCTTTGTGAGCAAGCATACATGGGTTTCGGAGTTTCTCTGACTGACAGTGATCAATACAATGCAGTCAAAGCTGCCATGACAACTGCAGGCCAGACCCGAAGCATCCGGTATCACACCGCGCATCAACAGACCCTCTGCCTTTGTGCGCTTCTAAATGGCAGCTGTGGATTTTCCACTGCAACGAAAAAAAAAAAAAGTTTTCACTAATCTACAGTCACCTGTCAAGGTTTTGTGTTTTACTGTTGCTCAGCTAATTCTCGGCCATTTTCAATTTTGTATGTTTTTGAGGGCTTGTTTCATACCAGAACAATGCAGCGTCAGGGCGGCACGGGCAAGTTTCCCCTGGGGCCAGACTCGGGGGGGGGGGGCACGGGCCAGTGTCTCCCGGAGCCGGTCCCAAGCCCGGATAAATGCAGAGGGTTGCGTCAGGAAGGGCATCCGGCGTAAAACTTTTGCCAAAACCAAATATGCGAATCAAACCTAAAAACTTCATCCCGGATCGGTCGAGGCCCGGGTTAACAACGACCGCCATTGGTGCCGATAACCTACAGGGTACCAATGGAAATTGGACTACTGTGGGGCGAAGAAGGAGAGGAGGAAGGCGTGCTCGGAAGCAGAGAGAGAAGAGGAAAGGCAAGAATCTGGAACTGAGAGTAGGAGCTTTGAATATTGGGACGATGACAGGAATAGGTAGAGAGTTGGTTGACATGATGCAGAGAAGGAAGGTGGAAGGGTAGTAAGGCTAGAAGCTTGGGAGCAGGTTTTAAGTTGTTCTATCATGGTATTGACAGGAAGAGAAATGGAGTAGGAGTTATCTTGAAGGAGGAGTTTGTTAGGAATGTTCTGTAGGTGAAAAGAATGTCAGCTAGACTTATGAGCCTGAAATTAGAAATTGAAGTTGTGATGCTCAATGTTGTTAGCGGCTATGCCCCACAGGTAGGATGTGAGTAAGAGGAGAAGGAGAAGTTCTGGAATGAGTTAGATGAAGTGATGCAGAATATCCCCAGAAATGAGAGAGTGGTAATTGGGGCAGACTTCAATGGACATGTTGGTGCAAGCATTAGAAATGATGAAGAAGTGATGAGCAGGTTTTGTATCCAGGATAGGAACACAGAGGGACAGATGGTGGTAGACTTTGCAAAAACTAACTATAGAGGGATAAAGTTGATGAGCCACACAATGAAGTTATGGGAGAGAGTAGTGGAAACGAGACAGAGCAGAAGTCAGTATTTGTGAGCAGCAGCATGGCTTCATGCCGAGAAAGAGTACTACAGATGCAGTATTCGCTTTGAGAATGCTAATAGAGAAGTCCAGAGAAGGTCAGAGGGAGCTACATTGCGCTATTGTAGACCTAGAAAAACATACGACAGGGTGCCGAGGGAAGAACTTTGGTTTTGTATGAGGAAGTCTGGAGTAGCAGAGAAGTATGTTAGACTGGTCCAGGACATGTATGCTGGTTGTGAGACAGTGGTGAAGTGTGCTGTAGGTGAAACAGAGAAGTTCAAGGTGGCTCTGAGCCCCCTAGGTGGAAGAGATAAAGATGTTGAGGTTTTCTTTGGGAGTGAGTTAGTCCATCAGAGGGACAGCACATGTTAGATGTTTTGGAAAGAAGGTCAGATAAGCCAGACGGAGATGGTTGGGTCATGTACAGAGGAGGGATAGGGACTATATTGGTAGACGGATGGTGGAATTGGAGATGCCAGGCAGGAGGTCTAGAGGAAGACCGAAGAGAAGGTTTATGGACGTAGTGAGAAAAGATATGAAGGTAGTTGGCATGAGAGAAGAGGATACAGAGAATAGGGTTAGATGGAAAAGGTTAATTCGCTGTGGCGACCCCTGAAAGGGAAAAGCCAAAAGGAAAAGAGAAGAAGTTTCATACCAGAAACACACATACATGACGGAAGATGAAATCACAACACACATTTTCAAAGCACAAATAATACACATCTACCATATTCGCACTTGTCATGAAATCCCGATCACACACCTACAATTTCCACTCTACCAAGTTTATAAATGAGTTTTAACTACTTTTCCCTCTCCCACCCAATACAAACTAAATGTATATCAGAGGTGCAGCTGTAATTCTGCTCTGTGGGACTTTCTAAGGTCTGCTCTTTAACCTGATGGGATTTGGCTTCGGCCATAACTTGGTCTTGACAACAAAAGAACTTTATTTATTTATAGTTATCAACAGTTAGGGGGCGAGGGGGGGCAGGACGCTACAGTTATTTGCTTCCACCAGCACTTTTTTTTTTCTTTCTTACAGCCAGCAATTTCACTGTTTACATGTATAGCATCAGGATAAAGTTACACAGATTATATTATTAAAACAACTTTTCGTCTCAATTACTGTGAAACAAATGCCAGCGTCTTTTTCTCTACGGTGACTCTTTGCTCAAAAATAGATAAATAAATAAATAGATAAATGTATGGATGGACGAATAAATAAACATCTTAAAACATAAAAATAAAAAATTAATTAATTAAATAAAGACAAAAGCGGTAAATTTATCTCCTCTCCGAGCACAGAGGACTCGGTTGTTTTGTGTCCCTTGCATGATTTGACCATTGGCTATAGACAGAGGAATGAAGACATCAGCAGATAAGTTCTGATGCCAAGTGCACTCATTAGGGAGAGAGGTCGCATCCCAGTCTCTGGCCTCTTTTAAATGGTGCTGCATCTCTGCCGCAAGCCTGTGCCCAGATTGACTGATGCTGCAGATTCTGCGGCAAGACCAAAACTTTAAAACCGGCGTGTGAAAAACTCTGAATGTTACTGAAAGCAACACGGAATTCCGCTTCCAGTTCCGAGAGACACGAGCAGTGTTGGCTTATGAACTGATTCGAGGAGAGTCGGATGACATTTCTTAGTTTTAGCAGCCCTCCAAAGCGAGGTCAGCGTCTGCCTGTTTCATCGACTGACGAAGATGATTCGACTGGATGGAAAGTCACATCTAATCCCGTGCTTGGAATTTGCTGTTTCTACATCCACTGCCTTTTGTTCATGTTTGTCGCTTACGGCAACAAGGCAGGGCGACACGTCTGCTGACAACAGGACAACCCCAAACAAAGCCCTCACAGAAGACTCCTGATCGGAGTCATGCATTCGTTGGGAAATCCATCTGAGCAGTGTCTCTTTATCCAATATTTTAACAAATTGAAACACATAATGTTGTAGACCCCTTATCGGTTAACAGTGATGAATCAACATACTGTCTTGTAAGAATTTATGACGTTTGGCCAATTCTTTGCTTATGCCGCGCTTAAACCTTACGATTTTTCAGATGCAGACTTAAAACTCGCAGTCGTAAGGAAATCTTAAGCGTCGTAGCGGAGTTGCAGCCAATCCCATAATCCCTGTTGTTAAGTGCAGTCATAGCTCAGTCTTTACCTAGTCTTAGGGCTTATGACGATATCAAACGTGTCTGATATTATTGCAAGTCTTAGCGTTGCGTCATCATAAAGACTGAATCAGCAACCAATAGCTGATGTCCAATGAAACCGGTGAAAAGGAAACCTGGTAGACAAACAATCACCAGAGCAGTATTGGCGACAGGGACGGTATTTGCTTGCAGTACGGATGAACGGGAACAGCAAGGACGTCCCGTTTAGTATGGACCTTCCAGATAGATGGGTGGATGGTGGAGCTGTGGGCAGAACAGCTGAGCTTGTACAATGTCATTTTTCAACGTATCAACACCGAGTGGAGAAAGAAAAGTGATTATCATTATAATACATTTATTTAAGGCATCTTGTCAATGTTGGAGTTACTTTATATATATTATATTTATATATATTTTACGTGTGTGTGTGTGTTGTGTGTGTTGCCCCTTGGGGACAAATAAAGTTTCTCTGATTCTAATTATTGGCATGAAATAAAACAGAGGCTTTGCAAATCCCTGGTGACACCATGGTGGGCAAAAAAATTACTGAAAGAATCTAGATGTAGTTTTCAAGTCTTTTCAAAACCTTTGCAAAGTCTTTAGACGTGAGACCCACAGTCTGTGGGACGGCACTCAGACGTAAGACTCTTAAATTTAGTCTTAAAATGTGAGTTGATAGTTTTACTGGTGTCTTAACAAATCTTTAGTCTTAGTCCTGATTTTTAGTCTGAAGGTAAAGGCCCGGCATTACATGAGGACCTTTCATTTTCAAATTTTGGTATTTTAAAGTACTGAGCAGATGGAAAATAATATCCTAACAATTTCAATCTGCATTTACAAGACAAAAGGTGTGAACCAGTGCTTTTTTTTGAAGCTTAACACAAAACTCAGTCTTTACTACCGATGTTTCCCGACAAGCACAAGTTATAATTTATGATGACTCATTTCTGAGCACTTAACCTCTGCAACAAATCGGTTCAGCTAAGTAGTAAAGAGAACGTGAGGAATGCCGTCAGTGCGGCGTGGGCAACGCTGTGGCGTGCCAGATTTGCTAAGACCTGCAATTACAAGACGTAAGTGCAAAGGGGAGGAGGAGAGAGAGGGGCATTAAGAGATCTACACCTACGTGGAGACGTAGAAGAAGCAGGAGCATGGATGAAGCCAGAGAGAAACCCCTTGGGGAGCATACACAACTGAGGATATGGAGAACATGCTTCAATATGGATTTAAGGAAAACTCTCATGACGTGAAATATGAATTATTTTGAAAAAAGGTCTATTTACCTGCCGTACTAAAAAAGCCGGATGGCACTACTGCCTTTTCAGTACAAGCCATCATTCAATTCAAATAATTCCTTTTCCCACAGATATTGGATATACAGTACCTCCGATACTGTGCAGGAATCCATGCAACAATTCTTATTTGTTCTTGGTGGACTTTTCACACCTTATCAAGGTTATGGATACATGATTGTCCATAATTGTCACATATACTTAAGGAAAGTTGTAAACAACTGGTAAATTAAATAAAAAAAAAAGCGTATGCATTTTTATACACAAGGGTTGGAATAGTATTTGAAAGCCAACAAATGATTACCAACATAAGGAGGGGAGGGATTTCTAGCTCTGTGTTCTTATCCCGGTATTTTAAGTTGATTTTTAGTTTATCCATTTCCATCTTAATCCATAAACCCATGTTAAAGCAAGTGTTTCTTGTGGACCGAGAAACAATTTCAACAACGGTGGATGAAGGCAACGTTCTCCTGCTACGCAGGACGATGTCATCTCACAGCTCCAGGCGCCCCCGCCTTACCAGACCCCCTACTTCTCATCTCTCCTTGGATATGTGGGTGCAGGGGCTCGGCAAGCCTCCAGTCCTGTTTAGAGTGCAATCGCTATGGAAACCAAATACATCACCATGGAAACGCGGGACATTCTTCAGAGATTACTGTTATGTAAGAACAGCTGTAGGACAACGTCACACAGCAAATCGGTCGGTGTCCCGAGTCCTGTCTCACACACACACACACACACACACACACACACACACACACACACACACACACACACACACACACACACACACACACACACACACACACACTCACACCCTTTATTGAAACTAATAAAAAACTAATTATATATTTATGGAACA
>CAAKHD010005670.1:88253-98859 GCA_901007705.1 Fistularia tabacaria
CCCCCCCTTTTTTCCCCCCCCCCCCCCCCGTCTCCCTCCGTAACCCCACTTCTCCTACTTGCCCCATTAAACCCCTCCTCCTCTCTGCATGTCAGAACTAACGATCACTGTCTTGTCTTTTTGCATGGTTTTTTTTTTCCTCTTTTTTTAACCCCCCCCTCCCAATGCTTTTAATACTGCCTCCGCCATCTGTGACGTCTTTACTCGACTGGGGAGCTAGAAACATAACGAATGTCTAACCCCCGCCCCCCTCCCTCCAGAGGGGAATATCTTCTGGTGAAACAACGAGAAATTCACAATCAAATGTCACACTTCCTGGAATGTTCTGTAACTGAAGGTCCCAATGTTTTTTGTATACTTTTCTCCTTAGACACAAAGCGTTACAAAAACGATCAGTTATAAACTCACCATCTGAAACTAACTGGATTTTTTTTTTTTGTGCCTGTAAAAATAAATGTAAATATATCTGTATATATGGTAAATACCTTTTGAGGATATAAGTCTAGGTGGTATTTTGGGGGCGGCAGCTCTTGATAGGGAGGCTAAATAAAACTTGTCAAATGTTTTGAACGCTGGTTGGGTTTTTTTTTGTTTTTTTTTTTAGCACAGAGAATGAAAGGATACATTTCTAAGCTGATTCATAGTATTTCACACGATATACATTGATCCGTAATTTTATTTTTATCATTTACGGTCAGCATCCACATGCAAATATTTGTGTAAATTAGGCGTCTTCATTTTTTTTCTCATTTGATTTCTTCATTTGTTTTTGCAGTGTGAGAAATATCCATTTAGGAATTTCAAAGGTAGTTGCTGTTTTAGAAAGAGCAAAAAATTAATTAAAGATTGTCAAAGATAAAATCCAGAAAATTGTGAAAAAAAAATCTCCAATACCTTAAATAGCACGAATCTGTCGTGCTGTCATATGAAGTAAAAAGTTGGCAAGGAGGAGTTCTTGCTCAGTTTCTTGTTGAAATGACATTTGAGAGCGAGATCAGTGGAGATTATATAAACTTCATGTATCTTTTCTGCCATATTACCTTCACCTTTTACATTTACGGAACGTACCAAGAGAGATGTTCGGAGATCAGTTAAAATTCTGCGCTCATTCATTTAATGTACAAACAAACCTAAACTGAATCTAATCCAGGAAGCGAAACAAACAAACTGTAAAATGTCATGGTTTCCATTTTGTGTGGATTGTCTGTCAAGCGTCTGGATCACCAGGGCTCAACACGAAGTGCGATTCTGTCCCCCAGGTCCCAGTGATGTCCACATTCACTGGCTAATAAACGGGCACAGCCTGGACACCCCCATTATGGAGTACCGCCGCCCGCTGGGTCAGAGCGAGGTACTCGTGAGCAGCTGGCTCAGAGCGGGGCCACTGATCAAGGACGCCCGCTACCACTGTGTTGCTGAGGCCAGCACAGGAAATGACGTGTCCGAGGTCGACCTCCAACTCACTATTGGAGGTATCTGCAGCCGGTGCTGTGTGTGGCCGCTCTGTGTGCGTGACATCATGGAGTTTTGTTAATACAGCTCCAGTCTGCGTTGGTTCAGGAAGCTCAACGGACCCTCTAATAGTTGTGTCTATGTATGTTTTATATATATATACCAAATACAATGCAAATAATTTACAATAACATATCCTGTGCTGTTGTTTGGTAGCACATAGACTTAAATTGCAGACTGATTTACTCAAATATAAAATGAGATGGAAATGACCAGTTTTTTACATATATAACTGAAGTTTTAATTTCAATTGAGAACTATCAGTGTTTATTTTCGTGGGAGCTTCAACAGTGGAACTGCCAGTCACCTGGGTCTTAGGCCCAATGAACTGATTGAACAAATCTATGGATGAGACTTAAATTCATAAGCTGATTTTTACGCCCCTCTTACACTGCTGGGGTTAAGTATTCATTTTTTTTTAGCCACAAAATACGCAACTGGAATCTTATTACTACATTGATTTCATTTATTCCTACCCAGAAGAAGGGCTAATTTGGCTCATGAGATAATTTGTGAATTTGGCAATAAATAAGTTAGCTGAAAATGATATAAAGATATATCAAGTAAAATAGAGTTCAGTGCTGGTTAAAGATATATATTTTTTTGAAATCCAAATCTTCCTATAGTTCAATATTTTATATATGGGGATTTGTACTCTTTCAAAAGCCAGGATGTTGCAAATACATTGATTTAGGAATTAAATCCTGACAATCCAGACATGGAATATACTCCATTAAGATGTTGATTATTCGACAGATGATGAGAGCATTCCATCCAGGGATTTGAACCAATGGAGAAATGCACTCACAGAGCACGAGCAGCTGCTTAAAAGATGGGAAAAAGCCTTGGTAGGTGTGTGACCTTGCATGGGGGTGTTCTCTCACGATACCACGGTGGCCTCTTTCCAGGCTTCCTTAGTTTTAGCCTAACCTTGCACGTCTGGGTTTGGTTGGATTCGAACGTCGCGAGTTTGCACGTGTTACAGAAGAAATGCGAAAAGGCCGTGGTAATTTTATTCGAAAACAATTTTTTTTTATTTTTTATTCCAGATTAGAGAGTCCAGACACTTGCAGAGCAAATCCATTAACTGGCATTTCCCGCAGCTTTTAACCATCAGATTTAACTGCATTACCTATAATTGCATTTTCCCAAGCACATGATCTATACACTAATCCTGTTGTAGAGCAACAGGTCTTGTGACACGTCACCAATCCTTTCGCAAAACAAGCAAAGTGTGTGTTAACATTACATCTGTTGGATGAAAGGGTTTTCTTTTCCCAAATATTAACCGTCCTCTCCTGTTTTTAACATCACACAGCATCACTTAAAGCATGTTCAGATGCAACCCTTTAATAACATTAGCCTCTAGTTTATTTATGGACCCAAATGGGCAAACTTAATGCATGACAGATACCTTCTCATGGCTTATAAATAGAATACAAAAAAGGCTTGGCGGCAGTTTTCTAATCAGTATGTGCATAAAGCAAGATAAAACATGGCGTTCGCGTGTTGTGAGGAGGAATCGCCGACCCTTTCAATGTATCATTCATTAATTGATCAAGTAGCATTACGTGAATTTATTTAAAGATAAATAAATTATATTTAAAGCTAAAAATTGAATTCAGAATTCTTAGATATAAATAACTTATGAAACATACAAATAGGAATACTTATATTCAAAAAAAAAAAAAAAATTGCCACTTTTTTTTTTTTTTTTTAAGTGACAAAGCTTTGGGGAGTTAAGCCTAAACATCCTGGCAGCATTACTGATTTCAATTTCAAATTTCAATTTCAATGAAGCCTTCGTTTATAACTTGGCCGCCTTATTCAAACAAATCATTTTCTTTCACCTTGTTACTCAATGAAATTGGAGAGGATTGACTTCACGTGGATGGATTTCCGCTCTCTCGTGGTTTTAAATGCATGTAAGGAGGCCGTGCGCGATCAACGTTGAGCGCCATTTTGATGTCTCCGTGCTCTTCCTCCACAGGAGAGCTGTGACGGACACTGAGGTCAATGAGAATGTCGCCTGCCCACCTTGTTGGCCGAGTCCAGTTGAGAAAGCCGACCTCATCTTTGACACTGAAACTACTAAACAGACGGGAATATGACGTCCCGGCGTCACCGCCGATAGAGGAGTCTGATGGGCAGTTCAACTATGGGCAGTTTTGACAACCGCGCCCGTACTCCGATCGAAATTTAGGAGTTGGGTCTTGTTGTGGGTTCAGCCCGAGATCATACAGGCGGCCTTTTCTGCCAAACCTTTTTTCTATTGTTAATGCTGAAAAAGAACATATTCGCAACACTACAGGGTACATCTGTTAAGCAGGGAGCTGCATAGTAGTAGGGTGGAATCTGTGACAGTTTAGGCCCATTGAGTAAGGCTGGGCAAGTCATGAAATTATACTGAATTGTTGTCTAACTGTAATATTTTATTTTGGAATTGTTCAGAAATATAAACACCTGAAGGACTTTTGCCTTCGAAATGTAAATGCTGTTACGTACAGAGCAAATGTTTTTCACAGTTTTTTTCTCGTACCATTACTAATTTGTTCAGCAAAGTCTCTTGTTTGGAGTATAATGGGGGGAAAAAATGAATAAAATGTATAAATTGGAAGTTCTTTTGACTATGACAAATTACAGAGCTATGTAAAAATAAAGAATTTGGCTAAAATTGGGGCATTAAGTTGTATAAAATCAGCAAGAACTGCCTTATAATTTGCAAGCTATATTTAAGAATTGAAAGATTTGCATTAAATGTGAAGGAAAAATATTGCAAGAAATGTGTAAGAATATTACTAAAATATGAAATTATCACTGAATATTCATTTAAAAGTGGAAGTCAGCAGTGGAAACACTAACCTGTTTTTTCAAATGAACAAATATGTATTATGTATAATTTATAATATTGGGCTCATGTGTTTATTTTTATTTTTTCAGGGAAAGCACAGCCTCACTGTTTCTCGTGACTTTCTGTCCCTCGAAGCCTTAGTCCAGTTCTGCAAGCCAACAGTGCAAATGTGACATTTTCCCCGGGTTATTATCTTTGACTTTGATTGCTCTTCACTTGTCATCTTCTTTTCGACAGGAACAGCACAAAACTATTTGTACAGAAACACAGGAAGAAAGAGAGCTGCCCTTGGGTGACAGTTTTGTTTGGGCTTTATTTAACCGCAGCATAACTCCTGTTTGACGTAGAGGTTGTAAATCATTAAAACTGCAAAACAAATTCAAACGTGGGCTTCGATCCAAAAGTTGACCTGCTACAGTTTGTGCTTCTTTGTGTCTCTTTCTTCTTCTCCTTTCGGCTGCTGCCTTCAGGGGTCGTCACAGCGAAAATCTAACCCTATTCTCTGTATTTAATCTCATTCTCTGTAGTTTGTGCTTCTATGTGAATTTTCTGTACTTTTCACCTGTGACTACCAACTGGCCTTTGATCGGCAATAAAATGGGAGTTTGATCTTTTGCGTGATCAGTCGTTAATCGAGTGTATTTATCATGCATATCGGGTAAGTATAACATTCAAAGGTGCGATTAAACCATTTATTACAGGGTTATGACAGTGAGTACCAGAAAAGCTCAGAGACAAGCAGCCAGCACTATCCAGCGCCTTAATCGTTTGCCAACCTGCAACTTGAAAAGTGAAAGTAAATGCAGTCGAAGTTGAAAGTATATCCGTAAATGTGTTCTAGTTTCATGGACAGGGTGATATACAAACCTAGTTTAAAATAAGTTTGAGCTGAACTATTCATAAATTGTTAGAGATATGAAAAATGATAATTGTACCTATCGTCCCTGAAGCTCATTGACTGCTGATGTGATACTGTTATATCACCCTCTTGTGACCTGTAATGAAATTACAAGTGAAAAGCTTGGAAAAAAAAAAAAAATCACAGCAGCATTTCAATCCACAATGACAAAGTGGAGTAAATAAAAAGTCCCCTGTAAGTGAAAAAACAAAACAAAACAAGCCACGTTATCAAAGGTTAGAAAAACAAGAGGAGCATTGTCATCCGCACAGCTGGTGAAACACTAACTTTTAGTTTCTAAACACGAACTGAAGGCGGTTTTCTCCCTAATTTTCACACAATATGTTCCAGTAAACTGATGCAGACTCCAGATCCGTAAGGCTTTTTCTTTAGGCTAAATCTTATTTGCTGTAAAGTTACTTTTGGGGGACCTTTGAGATTCCAGGGCTGAAAGTAGAATTCTTCCACTTCTTCTACAATCTGAGCTATGAGGAAATGCAGCTTTCACTCAGCAGACAATAACCTGCAGGAATGTAGACACTAAACGCTAAGAATCACGGCAGGAATTTTTCCAGATGAACGACCGAGTCAGTTCTTTGGGAGAGGTTTTTGGAACAGGAGGATGCGGGGCTCTGAAAAGTAAATAAATAATAAACAGTGGCTGCACAGTGACTGGATACCCGTTCGAACATATCAAAGAGTCTCCGGTCTACAGGTTGAAAATTCCTTTCACAATGTTTTTGTTCTATATTTGAGAACAGCAAAGCCGTACGTGAAATATCAGATGGTGTACCTGGTTGATTGATCATGAATGAATCCACCCTTGGGATTGTTGCAAAACCAGTTGCCCTGATTCCCCCTCAGAAATCAGATGGGATCTTTGCACACATGTGGCCATTTTCCGAGCAAGAACAACATGCCTTGTGATTGGAAAAAGAAAGAAAACCTCACAAAAAATTATGATACTTTATTTCAAGTGTAATGACTGGCCATGGCAGAATAGAAATAACCTTGGTGTTGAGACATTTATTGAAATTAAGCAACTGCTAACAGTCAACAATCTATGCTAAATATTCTAAAATATTCTAAAATAAAATTAAATGAAATATATAATAACACTATCGTGACAATATCATTTATATTAAAAATGGATATATTTTCCCCCACTGCCCAACCCTGGGATGAATTAATTATCTCAGTCAGTGTATCTGTTTCTATTCAAGAGGCGAGGAAATGAGCCTGCTGGTCGACCTCCGGGTCTCTTACCTGTGTTCATAGTGATCATCACTGTATCTGTCCGAGTAGTAAATATGATTTTGAGACATGTTTTCGGATTAACTGAGTTTTAAAATAAATAAAAAGAGAAAGCAAAGCAAAGTTTAGTACAAACTAACTTTCAGTATATGATTTGCCTTTGTCATTATAATAATAATGAACAATATGCCTTCATTGAATGCGTCTCACAATCGATGGATCGTTGTGAAAAAACGCTGCCAAATAATCCATAAATTGAACTGAACTATAATAATGTAACACTGTTTTCAGTTCACTTTGGCAACAAAGTATTATGGAAGTTACTGACGCATTCCTATGGCATATCTATAGGTGTCCAGCTGTCCTCAAATACTGCCAAGTTAGGCTACCACACCCTAAAGAAAGGATGCTTCCGATAGGTAAGTACAATGAAAAACTGGACTGAATAGCGGAAAATCATTTTTAAATAACTTTATTTATGTGACTGACTTTTTCATGGCAAAGAATGAAAAAAAATGAAAGATTGACCGTAAAAACTGTGCAGCTGTGTAACACCAAGCGGTGTTGCTATGCAGAACTGACAGTGTTGCCGAAAAAGATGGCGATCCGGCAGGCGCGTCAAAGTAGTAGTCCAGTAGCATGTTTGGGAAAAAACAGCATGAGGTTAGCAACAAACATACTTCTATAATCCACTTGTGCTTCCGTCTCTTCTTCTATTTTAATGAACCATTCATACAAGCCCAAACAATGCTCTGGACATGGTTATGACAATCAAGGCTTGTGATATAATTGTCCACACAGGAAATTCTTACATCACTGTCCCTCTTCAAGTAGGTTATTGGTACAGCTTTTCTTTGCTGTTTTTGTTTTCATTGTGCTTCATTCAGGCCATATAAAACATTTGATGGAATCATGTAACAATGTCCTAGTGAAAGAATATTGCTCTCAAAAAATTTGATTCTCCCAAGTGTTTTTGTTCCTTAGTATTTTTTCTCTATAATGTCTCTCATCCATATTGTGTATGTGTAACAATGATACAATACTCAAGAAATTCCCTTTTTACTCCAATATCTATATACATCACAATAAAACTGAAGATTTGCAAGGTACTACTTCAAAAACGGATGTGAAAATTACCTTAACAAGAGAAAGACTTGCAAATGTGCAACAATTGATTTATTTCCCCTACCTTCTCTATACTGGTTATCCTGCTCACACATTTATTTGGGTGGGGAATGAAGTGGGTAGAGCCTGGAGAAACCCCATGCTGCTAGGGTACTCAATGATGGGGTTTTACACACACACACACACACACGCACACACACACACACACACACACACACACACACACACACACACACACACACACACACACACACACACACACACACACACACACACATATATACATACATATACATACATACATACATACATACATATATATATGTATCCATCCATCCATCCATCTTCTGCCGCTTATCCTGCACTCAGGGTCGCGGGGGATGCTGGAGCCTCTCCCAGCTGTCATCGGGTGAGAGGCGGGGTTCACCCTGGACTGGTCGTCGGTAAATCGCAGGGCCTCATATATCGACAAACAACATTCAGTCACTCACTCATTAGGGGTAAAATTTCCCAATTTTTTTCAATTAACCTGCTGCATGTTTTTGGACTCCAAACAGTAAACAGTAGTTTAGACTAAACAGTCTAAACTTGCAGTCTTTTTAAAAACCATTTATCAATATGTTGCCCGACTATATCGCTAAATTTATGTTGAAGCAAATAAACCTCAGTCCCGGATTGGGGAGAGCGAGAGCCAGTTCCAACCTCCACAGCTGAATTTGTTCACATTGCTATTATTAGTGATTCATGGCAAAAGCGTTCAAATTAGAACCGTTGTTTATTTTATTGGCTTGCTGTTACCATTCCTTTTTGGATGTGGTATGAATCAAGATTATGAATATGTAGCTGTCATATAGTGGACTGCTTTCTGCTGAGAACATTAAACAAAAAAAAAACAAAAAAAAGGCTGTGACATGCAGGCAATATGATCCTAACCATTCTTTATTTATGGCTTTTCCACTTTAAACTTGACCTTAAAAACTCACCCCACTTACGCACATTCGCAAAAGGGCCTGAGAGAAACTGGATTTTTTAGAGTGAAGACAGTTTTTATTCCAGACGGGAAAAAGTCACTTGTTACTAATACAGTGACTCTTTGGGCAGATATTTTTAATGTGGACATTTGTTTGTAACTATTGTGAAGGCACAACTTTACTCAAACTGCACAACAACCATCTGACCAGCTGTGATATTTTTCTTTCTTCTGTTAGATCAGCACTGGCAGAGTGCACTCAGTTAGAGTGCCCCCTGCTGGTCAAGATATGTCATGACACCTTTCTGCTCTTATAGTGGGATGCATATTTATTCATCTGATAAAACGGTAATTATATTATAACCACTACAAATGCAGGGAAAATGCCAGAGTAACCTTCATGAACCTTCATGAATTTTTTTTTTTCTAGCCATTTCTCAAAGGCTTCTTGTTTTGTTTTTGTTTTTTTTCCAGTAATGATTGTCAGACATACTCTTTTCTTGCTAATTGCAAGCTCATTCCTGCAAAATTTTTAAAATGTTTTTCTCATTTTCAAATGTGAACAGGTCACCTGAAGGATTTCAATCAGCTGAATTTGCTGACTAGGGAATTTTAAGCTTACCATTTTGACATTAAATAGCGTCCCTGATATAGTAGAATTCAACTATATTCAAAAACAATATTTCCAATTTGATGCAGGTTTGTGCTTTTTCATGTTGGGAAAGCAATGTTTGAATTGAATTTAAATCACTCTTATCCATAAAAAGAGACAACAGTTGCCTTGAGAGACACATTCATTATATTCTGGTAATCAATTGGCACTCAGCATTGGCCATCACCAAATGAAATTGGGAAATTACATTTCATTTGGTTAGCCGATAATTTAAAACTTTTGGGTTTTCGTGCATGACATTTGTCATGAGACTAATCTTTTTAAACATTTCATCTGTACTGATGGGTTGGGTCATTTTTACTTTTGTTGAATAATGAATATAATGATGGTCATATTTTAACAGTTATGTATGTCTTCTACAACACTGGGCAACTGTACTTCTAGCTTGTCTGAAAATAACTCTTGCTTTTTTGAATGTTTTGGTAACCTGGCAACAGTAGTCAAGGGGAGACAAGTCTCCTGTTTTCCTTTCCAGTGGATGCTCTTTTCCCAATCTCTTTTTTTTTCTTCACTTTAAAATGTATGTCTGAAAAACAGAAGAGGAACTTGACATTGAATGAAATAAACAAAAACATTTTGTCTTTCTGATCTATCAAATGGTGTGACTTCAGTATGTTGTTTGTAAGCCTTCACAGTTTGTAATTTCTTCCATTTTTTTTTAACCTTGTCAGTTACTTAGCAAGGTTGCTTGAGGCTAGCTTTTGTTGGAAAGGCAGCTCAATAGTTAAGCTTCTACCGTGACCACCAAGTGGTTACTCAAGCGTGTGGAAGAGTATAATACTCACAAATGCACAGTTTTCATTCGTCACCAGAAAAAGCCAGGCCAACCTTCTTAAGGAGTTTTACGTTCCTGTAAATTTTGGCAGATAAATTAATTGTAACTGAAAAGTGCCCTTTGAATATCAGTTTTCAGCCCTTGAAGATTGCACGGGTCCCCGCCGTGAGAGGAGGGGGGACTTGCACTCTGCCACTCCACCACCTGATGTCAGTAAATCTCACCAAACCCGTCCTATGGAATTCTTTATGCAGCATGATGCCAGCAGCTCATTTCTTTTGTGTTTGTACGGCCTCATTTATGACTGGATAGGCGCTCTGTGGCCGATTCACAGTTAGACCACACCATCCACTCTGACACCGTATTGACCCATTAATTGCTGCGGGGTGGGGGTGGGGGTGGGGGTGGGGGTGTTGGACAGGTACGTCAGCGTTCACCATGGCAGCAGTGGCTAAGAAGGAAAGTCACTCTCACTCAATGGCCAGTGATCAGTTGATGTTTAAAAGTGTTCATCCCAGTCTTGTTCAACTTAGAACGATATGAACAAC
>CAAKHD010005670.1:103338-115411 GCA_901007705.1 Fistularia tabacaria
GAGGAAAGAAGCAAGAGAAAGAGAACAACAGAAAAAAAAAGAGGGAGGAGAGAGGGGGGGGGGGGGGGGGGGGGGGGGGGGGGGGGGGGGGGGGGTAAAACAATAGCATGTGATGAAAAAAACACAAGTGCCATTTTACTGTAAACATTACATTCGAGACTGAATTTCTGTCTTGTGAAAGTGACGCCACGGCGTTGGGGTTTTGTAACCATGGTGATGTGGGAATTCTGTACATTGCATCTCTGTGCATCTCTCAGTGGCCGATTTAGCTTGCAGACGGGGAGGTGGTAGGACAGGAAAAGAGGCACGCGGTGCATGTTTGTCTCATCACGCCCATATCTCACATTAATGTCAGTGCTTTCAGCCATCATACATCATTTAACGGGGCACAAGTTGGCACACAACTACGAGAGCTATGAATGTCATCAGGCTGGCAATGAGTCACTAGCTTGAAGAGTGACGATGCTGAGCTCTTCAAGGTGTGGAGGGAATAAAAAAAATCTGAACTAACATGCTTCAACAAACCCATAACTTGCATTGTATGTATATATATATATATATATATATATATATATATATACATATATAATTTTAATTTGCAGGTTTTTTTTGCCTTCTGTATTTATGCATTTAACCTCCAGGAAATTACTAATCACCGTTGAGTAACCATGTTGCACTGCATGATTGCCGCCATATGTAACCGACTGCAGTTTTGTCTGAGCAAAGCCCACAGAATGTAACCGGTGTAACATTCCATTAGCAGCGGTAAGGCAGAGCCCTTATTTGACCAGTCAATGTTGCCTAAAGCATCTACTCTGTGGCTAGGGAAATGGGTCTGGGCTCAGCGCCCCAACCCCCTGCTCTTCCTGTGGTTGGGGTCCAGTGTGTATTGAGTTCAGTGTGGTGATTTGCTCACAGCACTTTTAATTAGCGTCATGTGGTCACTCCTTGTACATCATGCACCATTACTCTAAAGGGACAGTTACTGGCAGTGACACTGTTAACACTCACTTTTCAGCCCATGGTGCTTGTTTATCGCAAATAAATCTCGCTTTTAGCTGCTTGTTTGCCCAAATGATTACGTAGACTATGGTATTATGTTTTGCTCACACAATGCACGGGTAGCGGTTTCAAAATGTAGCACTCGTATTATAATATTTTTCCATTATATTGTCATAATAGTATGAGGGGGTTTCATAACCACAAAGTAAAAATTACTTTCAATGATTTACTGCTAGTGATTTGTGCATTTTTGTGGATTTAAATTATGTTCTATGTTAAGACACATTTTCCACTTTTTTAGATGTTGTTATATAGTTACATTTGGTTGAAAGAAAATTCAACCCAGGGATTTTTATAATAACTCATGGTAGTTGTGAAAGTTATGTGCTATTACCTGCCTGAGGTTACTGACGTGTCAGTCTGGAAGCGCCTATGACTATATTCCCTCTTCTAGAAGATATGTCACTATTGCACTTCTGGTTTTGCTACCTGAGACTGAGGGGCAGGTCACGCTATTTATTTGAAATACAAGTATCTCAAATTGTCTGTTTTTTCATGTTTTTTTCCCCGCTTTTTCACGACCACACCACATTCACACGTCTTGACCCATCTTTTGATTCATTAAGTTAACACAAGCCATTCAAGGCGTCACAATCCCCGCAAATATTCAACACATATAAAACCGAGGGGAAATGTACATGCAGCTAACTGCCCTTCAGTAGGTCTTCAGCATTGTATTTCTAGGTCATGTAAGGGTATTATGGACTGGTGTCAATAGATATTGAATTTTTAAAGGGTGCTGTTATGACTGTTAAGAGGAAAAATGTCTATAGCTGATTAATTGGCCAGTATCATAGAAGTATGTAATTCATTTTTCACTTTAGATCGTGTAATCATGCATTTTATCGACGGAAATTGAATTTAATAAACTATGGAAGAAATTGCCCATCACAGAAAAAAAGGTATTTCACTTCTGTAATATCTTTACATTGTATATTTTACTGTAAATCACTTTGCTGTGTTGTTTCTGTGATTTGGGGTACACAAATGAAATCTATTTGCCTACTTATTAGATCTATCCTAGGCAGAAAAACATCAGACACAACTCAAATAGCAAATGAAATACTTTTTCACATGTGTATTGAGTGGTGCATTCAGTTAAAAAAAGAAAAAAAAAATGCACAGGAGCCGACTTCTTCCAGGGCCGCAGTAACAGCAAGTGCATTTGCCACAAAATGTAATAGTTTGTTCGCAAGCAACTGCAACACCCCCATCAATCTGTGTGACCTGACTCAGCAGCTGCTTGCCACTATTTTGCCCTTACCCTTTACTTCAGTTGGTATTTCTAATTATCAAATCTGCGTTTCAACATTATTCCACACATTTACACATTAATTTTGTGGTACTCTCCTGTATATTTTCAGGTAATTTTTATTTAAATAATATCATTGGCCTTTTCCCACTGAATTTTGGGATCCATGCCATGCACAGCTTTTTATTCTGTCTTTTTAATTATTTTCATAGCAATTCAGAAAATGGTCATTTGTTAAGAAAATGCAAACAAAAAAGATTTATCTTGATAATACTTCATATTGTGCTCAGGGTGCTTTGGAAGAATATACACAAGTATACGTGTGATGACCTCGACATAATGTTTCCTGGGATCATGTGTCACCTTGACAGTTTACCTGTGCATCTCAGGACCTTGTTTATCCATCATGAGTGGAAAACGTTCCTCATTTTCTTAGAAACGATAACACGCTTGATTCATTTTAAACTATTGGCCAATATTTCTGTATTCAATATTTTCTCCCCCCATTTCAGATTCACTTTGTGTCACATTTGTCTTGTCACGATACCATCTGAGTAAACAAAATACATGAGTCATCTTGGACTGCATCTTCCCGTCTCCGACCCATGCCATGTCAAAATAAAAGCTTCGCATGTTGTAGATCAAAATCGTGAGCCGTTGCGGGACTTGTTTGAATGATTTGATATCTGGAAACAACACAATTGGTGTTGTTCTGATTTTCGGCGTCGCTATTATATTTTGAATTCCCACAACGACAATTCCTTTTACACCGGTGAGAAAAGTTCAGTTGACAATTTGGGTCTCAGTCAGTCGAGTGGGCGTCCCTCCGATTGGAAAGTTGGCGGTTCAGATTCCAGTTCTGCATGTTGAAGTGTCCTTGGGCAAGACATTGAGCTCCAAATTGCTCCCGATGGCTTGGTTATTGCCTCGAATGGCTGCTCTGCTGGTGTGTAAAGTGCTTCGAAACCCCAATGTGTGAAAGCGTTCTATAAGTCGAGACCATTTACCATTTCTGAAACCGGTGTGAAGATCTTCTGGAGGGCTTCTATTAATGTCCAAGGTGAGAATTAAAAAAAAAAGTTGTCGAAGGCAAAATTAAAAATACTCACCTGACCCTGATGATGTTTTGTTTTGGACCATCTCAAACGGCGATTTATTGCATCCCTTCGTGGTGAGTGGTCCAGCAATGTTTCAACAATACTTTTTTTTTATATGTATGTGTGTTCATTTGTGTGCATATATATATTTATAATATACCAATAAATATTAATACATAATTCACTGCTGTCTGAAATTTTCAAGGAATTTAAATTTTATAAAGGTTACGTAGAAATCCCTTAATCATTAAACTATTTTTAAAAATGAGCAGACAAAAGCCCCGTTCTTATTTTATAGCGAGAATCCATTCATATGCTTTTAAATATAATGCATGCATTACATCAGGAAGTTGACGATTTTATCCTGTTTCTTTTATTCTTGGAGCCCCGACATTGACGTTTGAAAGTGCATTTAGCTTCAGACGAGCGTTACTGAAATGGGAGAGAAATGGCCTCATAACACGAAAGCTGATTATAACAGCTACCTTCTTTATGAGAAGGGGGTGAGGAGAGATATCAGTTTGTCTTGGACGTGTGTTTTGTTTACAGCCAGACCCCGAACACGATTCTTAAAATGATAGGAACTTGTTAGCACAAAGTGTTCCCAGTCTGTGCGGTATTATTCAGAAGAGGTGCTGTAATGTGAGTAGGCGGCTTGTAATGAAGATGATTTTATGCGATAGGAGAACTACAGTCACCTTACAGGCTCATTGGCATGGTCAACTTCCTGAAAATAACTATTGTTTTTGTTTTATTTTTTTCGTTCAAACTTTGCAACTGTGCCTTTGCCTCTGCTGTGATTTTTTTTAATGAGCTACTACAGATGATCATGATACCAACACAGTGGTCAAAATAAACCAGTCCGAGATAGTCAGTCTGCTTTTTGTGTGCATTAGCATCATGATGGGGATGAGCGGTATAATACACACACTTCCAAAAAATATACAGAGAAAATAGGACCAAACCTTTTTGCAATAACCAGACTTGAATGACTGGTTGGGGTTTCTTTGTACAAAGTTTTGTTTATTATTAAAACCTGATGACAACATTTTAACAGTTTTTTTTTTTTCTGTTTGTTTTTTTTTTTGTTTTCAGTATCTGGGTTGTATCGAAGTCCTGCGATCGATGAGATCTCTAGATTTCACCACAAGATCACAAATAACAAGGTAACTTCGCCTGCTTTTTTACAGGATATTAAAAAGGTATCGGAGGGCATTTATTAAACATTTTGTGGCACGGTCCGCAGTGGTTAGCGCTTCCCCGTCACAGCAGGAAGGTTCCTGGTTCGATCGATTCCGACCGGGGCCTTTCTGTTTGGAGATTGCACGTGCCGCCTTCGTTTCTGGGTTTCCCCCGGGTTCTCTGGTTTCTTCCCACGGTCCCAAAAACATGCAATAGGTTAATCAAAGACTCCAAATTGCCTAGACGTGTGAATGAGAGATGAAGCGGTTGTACGTCTCTATATGCGGCCATCTGATTGACTTGGGTGAACCCCACCTCTCACCTAATGACAGCTGGGATCGGCTCCGGAACCCCTCGCAACCCTGACTGCAGGATAAGTGGTATAAATAATGAACGGATGAACAAATACATTTTTAATAGATTTTTTTCTCATATTGGAAAAATTGTTTTGATCAAATGTTTGCCGATTGGTCCACCGAATCTTGCATGGAAAATTTTCGTGAAGAATTTCCATTGATAAAATCAGTGGCAGGGCACAGCTGTGTTAAGGTTATACCTTTGATTATCCTAAATAAAAAAATGGAAAAAAAAAATGATAAATGAGTTACTCATTCTATCTCTGTACACATCGTAATTTTCCAAAATCGGTGATCCTCATGGTGGTTTTAGCTAAATCTGTGCACGTTTTCATGTTTATACTAAATGCCAGTGTCAAATGTGGAGAATGTATATATGGCTCACCGACTTATTCTCAGGGAATGATACTTAAATACTTTTCTTATTAACTGTAGAATATATCTATTCTTAAAATGTAAATATCCCCACCTCACCTTGAAATTATAACTTCTGCTTCAGCTTTTTCTATTTCTTCAATATTTAAATATTTAGTATAAAATCAATCTAAAAAAGCCCCCCCCGCAATATATGGACTGTGATTTAAAACGACAGAAAAATCTCAAAATCGCCAACATATCATAACAATATATCAGGTCATTTTATGATTGCATGTCAATTTTCTGTGACTGAATCTTTGAGAACATTGGCCAGTGTGCAGTGAGCCAAGGACACACATTGGATCAGCCGGTGTCATGTCCACTTTTCTGCTTGGCTGAAATCCGTGTGCTGTTGATGTTAGCTAGCAAGGGCACACAGTTGTAGGTTCCCCGTCTCTTTCTGTCTTTCTGAACCTTTAATGAAGAGAAAGAGAGACAGGAAAAGAGGACCTTGCAGAGAGAGAGAGAAAGTTGCTGTTACTATAATTAGATTCCTCCTTTTATTAAAAGAACCATCTGCTGTGATTGATTTATCCGCCGAGAGAGGACACTGAGATGAACATTTCTGCCTGCTTCACAAAAAAAATACATCGCTATTAATTTAAAGAGACCATGAATCATCATGCGTATGTATCTTTATGTGTGTCTCCAAACGTGCATTTTACCCCGTATCACCGTTTCAGGGTCTCCAATAGGCAAATAGACCAATAAACAATGAAATCATCTTTAATTGGCTGAAAGAGACGTCCCTTATCAAGATTGCACAGTGAATTGTGACGTCTCTCGAAGAAAAACTTACATTTTTTTTTTCTTTTTTTTTTACGACAAAAGTAAATTATTTGAATATATTTGTACGGCATTTTACAATTCCTGTTAGTGAATCATTGTTTCTTCATAAAAAAAAAAAGAAGCAAAAAACGAAAGATCAGCTTGTTGCCTACTTTGTCTCAGATTCGATTGAAAGATCTCTAAATGTATGCGGTGACTTTAAAAAGAATCCACAGAAATGCAAAATGAAGTGTTACTCTGTGTCGTTCACGGTCACCTCCCCGGCCTCATCGTCCTCCTTTTTTCTTTTTTTCTTTTTTTTTGCCTTCAGGGAAGCCATCAGTTTGGTTTGTGAGGCAGTTCCAGGATCCAAAGGTGCTCTGCGGAAGAGAAAGGTACATTAGCCGACAGGAGGGGGGGTGAAGAAGGACAGGGGAAAAAAAAGCGATCGTGGGTAAAGTGTCGCCCAAAATGAGAAGGCTGCAAATGTTGGTGAAAGAAAAATAGAGGCAACAGCATTAGATATTCATTTACAATCTATATATAGCATCGCCTGTGTAAGTTCTCTGGGATAACAGATACATAGCAAGGGGAAGAGATGATGAGAGATTTTACTGAGCAGAGAGAGAAAGGGGGGGGGTGGGAGGAGACATAAAGAGGTATGGGATTGTATGCGCGTGGGCGTAGCTCGAGCCCACGATGCATTGCACGCCGCACACAGTGCTTAGTGACTCATGTAGTGCACAATATCTGTGATCAGGAGGCTGCGTGTTTGTGTGCGTGTCCGTCCACAGTGTGAAAAGACACTGTCTCAATGTGGGATATGAAATGAAACATTACCCTGCTCTCGAGAGCTTGCTGAAATGTCAGAGAAGAGTATACGACACACAAAAACTCTCTCAGAATAGATGCAAGATATAAGCAAATGTTGTTTGGAGCGTGCAGCGAGTGCATTGCGGTGACATCAGCTGGCTACTGAGAATTCCAAATTGGTTCGGCTAATTTTATCTGGCCTTTTATTCATCTCAAATCACCCACATTTCAGCCTCCCGTTATCGGACGAAACATCCAAATGATGGAGGGTCCATTCTTTTAGGGATGTATGCAGCTCTTGTAAATACAAAACAATCGATTGCGGTTGCTGATTCCATGCTTGTTCTTTTGTCCTTCTGCTCTGGTTCTACCAGCCACCATCCAAAGCTCTGTCCAGCATCCTGGGGAAGAGCAACCTGCAGTTTGCTGGCATGTCCATCAACCTCAATATCTCTACCAGTAGCCTCAACTTGATGACCCCTGACTGCAAACAGGTATGTTTGACCAGTTGTCTAAATAAAAGCACACACAGTTCATGTCTAAAAACATCCAAACTCATGCTCCTCTCGAATTCTACTTTCTCTTTTTAGGAAGGTATTTTTGAGTCTCAAGATTTCTTTTATATAGGCATTTGAATGAGTTGGATTATTTCTGTGCTCACCTTGAGTGTTTGCCTTTTCAACATTTTTTTTTTGTCATTGGGTTCTACAAAAAAAGTGTTTATTTATAGGACATTCTTAAACTTTTGCAGATATATCAGATTTACAGTTCATCGAAAATGTTACCATTCAACAAAGTACCTGTTAAAAAATACCCCTCCACTCCCCTGTCCTTTTTCAAGTGCTTATTTTTCATACCTTCATGTCGTCATCCAGCCTAAGTTAAGACAGACATTTTAGCAGTATTTGCGAAAAAGTCTCGTAACTACTTCTTTTTAAGATTTCTATTTAAATACCATGATGCAAGCATTAGCTGCAGAGGGCCACCCTTGTTGCTGTGGCAAGTGGCCCTTGTTACCATGGAGAGAAGGCGGGTCAAAATACCCTTAAACAGGTCTGTGGCAAGTCGAAATAAGCTACTTTATAGGGGATGTAAAACCAAACACACCATCTGAGCCTCAGTTCTTCCAAAACAACTTTTTGAGATGTCAGAAAAGGGCGGCAGGGTGCTTGATTTTTAACACACGTAAAATAATCAGTCTCCAAATAGACCAACTCTGCAATTTAGAGCCTGACTTTTGGGCCCTTTGACTTTTGGGAGGGTGTCCTTTATTATTACTGTGTTTTATTAATTTTTTTAAATTCTAGTTTTTTTGTGTATATATTTCTATTTTGTTGATGTATATTTGCTTGTATGTATTGAAAAAGCAATACAGAAGACTGAATTTACCCAAATTAAACCATATTAAATGCAGTTTGTTAGATTTGTGAGAGCAGGTTGCCTGAAAGAATTGAATTATTGCTTGACTCCTTCATGTTTTCTTTTGCCCTGCAGATTATTGCCAACCATCATATGCAGTCCATCTCCTTTGCATCAGGCGGAGACCCTGTGAGTACCTGATTGGCCTACATGAAGTTTTGCAGTCATAAAAAAATTTGAGGATGACATGAGTGATGTGTTTCTTATTAATGTCTAATTTTGCGCATTGATTTATAATGCATGAAAAAAAATCTTTGTATGTCTTAAACCATGAAAACGTAAAAATCCTATGCATGCGGCATCTCAATTCATCAATATCAATTAAATCCCCATTCGATATCAATGCAAGACAAAAATACTTGTCTTTTGTCTCATAGTGTCGTTTTCAGAAGCATTTGTGAGTTGTCTCTTTTTTTGATATTTCAGGACACGACTGATTATGTTGCCTACGTTGCAAAGGACCCTGTGAACAGAAGAGGTAGTGGCTCAGAGTTTTAATTCCCTGGAGTGCCAGTTGACTGACATGCTACATACTCTTTACAAGCACTTGCTCTATTCCATATCAGCCTGCCACATACTGGAGTGCTCAGACGGTCTCGCCCAGGACGTCATCAACACAATCGGCCAGGCCTTTGACCTCCGCTTCCAGCAGTACCTGCAGTGTCCCCCAACCAAGCAGTCCTCCACACACGACAGGTGAGGAAATCAGCATAACCCGTGAGACAGAAGTTCGCCGATTGAAAAAATATGTCCCTGTAGGGTCTTAAACATGGAGGAGTTACCGTGGACGGAGGAAGAGGAGGAGTCAGCAGAGCACCCTTACTATAACAACATCCCCGGCAAGATGCCACCTCCCGGGGGCTTCATCGACACACGACTGGCCAGTCAGAATGCAGTATCAGACGGTTGCCAGGTAGAGAATGGCTCGGTTTATGCATTGCCTGTCATATGAATTTCTACACGGAAGCCCAAATTCTGTGATCAATTAAAAAAAAAAAAAAAAATTGACGAAACTCAGTGACGCCGGATGTATTTTGTTCCAAGCAGTCTAGTTTGTTTCAAGACTCTGACGAAGATTTTAACAAACTGCAAACAAATTTTCTAAAAATTCTAATGGATTTTGTCTAATTATGAGTCTTTCCTTCGAAATCACTGCCTGATGCATTTTCTCTGGCTATATTCCACATACTTAAATAGATGTATAGGTTGATTATTTTTAAATATCCGCTGTGTCTTCATGTTATCAGATGGGCTTGGGTTCTGTCGATCAAACGTATTATCAAGGGCGGCATTGTGGAGAAAACTGGGGAGAGGAGAGAAAGCCTATCATCATTCAGCAGGGTAAAACATCCAACGGTTTGTTACATTTACCACCAGTAACTCAACTGGAAAGTCTAACTGTGATTGTGTTTTTCTTCTAAATGTCAAGGATCATTTGATATAAGCGGTCAGCCCGAGGGCAAAGGTCAGGCACCAAAAACAGGAGAGATGCCCACGTATGTGAACACCCAGCAGATCGATGCCCAGGTCCTGGTGGCGCTGCAGGCTGAGGCGGAGAGCGTGACAAAAGGCATGGTCGCTGTAGCCAAAGAAAGCCCGCAGAAGGACCTGTTCGACATGAGTAAGTCCTGCTCGGTGATGGTCACGCGCCGGTGGATTCGGAAGATTTTGATTTACGTTACTGCTGTGCTGAGAGGAAATAATTCCAGCTGAGAGAACACAAAGCAGTGCCATGACTTAAGAGTCACCCAGGAAAATTACTTTTCTATTGAGTCTCATACACTTATTTTTCTTTCCAAGCTTTATTTCCTTAATGACCCCAGTGTGACGACATGATAATATCCTGTCAGTATCAAGACACCAGTGGGACGGAGTTATCTCAAGGTTTTGCTTTATCCCTTACTAATTTTAATTGCATACTGAGCTCATCTGTTATTATATACAAAAGATCGGGTCGATGATTAATGTCCTTTATCCCTCTCTCGATGAATAATCCATGGCGAAAATAACATATGAGAAGTCAGACAAATAATTGAAATGCAAATTGGTCTTATATTTAAAAATAGCTTGAGAAACTATTGTCTACCTGCTGGAGTATTTTTAATTTTAAGGTTCTGTCTTAGTTGCCGCTGTGAGGCTGAATCAGTGTGTTAGACAACAGATTTTTTTTTCCCTGGGCTTCATAAACGTGTTGTCTTTCCAGTAGAAAATGTCTTGTAGAAAATGGATGGTTTTCTCATTTTTATATCAAAAATGAATTAAAAAAATGAGAAAAACATCCATTTTCTCCCTGTTCTTAGTTATCAGTTACACATTTCTATCTCATTTAACACAATTTTTTTAAATGAACTTTTTTGTTCACCCACATTTGATAGTGACTATTTATCAATTGATTCATGGTATTTCCCCACAGTATGAGGTAAGCTTTAAGATGTGATGTGGAATAGGCCAATTTATCAGTGAAATTGTAGCTTATATCCTCAAAAAAGGGGGCTAGAAAAATCAGGTTGAGAGGAAATTCTTCCTCAAACTGATTTATACTGAAAAATTTTGATGATTTCCAATGTAAAAATCACAATACAATGTCCCACTTAGATGATTCTGAAGATAGAGACATCGTTGTTGGTCCGTCAGGAGAGCTTTGTGAGCAGTGGTTTGAACCATACACATTTACGATACATCACACTAGATGCACTAAAGTCACAATCACCCCCAAACAAATCCATTCTTCTCATCCCCTTCTACAAATCAGGTCACTTTTGTGTCGTGCGCTTTGTGTCGAGACTCATTGGTCCCTCTGTCCACTGCCCACACCCAGAGCCCTTCGAAGATGCCATTCAGTCCCAGTCCCATCCGCTATCCCAGGGCCAAACCCCGTCTCAAGTATCCGGTCTTCAAAAGGCGGCGTCTGTGGACAATTCCAGCCCTCTGCTCGTGCGCTCGCTGGCCTTCCGGGCGCAGGAGGAGCTGGAGGGCCAGCCCTGGTATCACGGAAAAATGAGCCGCCGCGACGCGGAAAAACTGCTGAGAGATGACGGGGATTTCCTGGTCCGCAAGAGCACGACCAATCCCGGGTCCTATGTTCTGACGGGCATGCACAATGGACTCGCCAAACACTTGCTGCTGGTGGACCCGGAGGGCACGGTAAGAGAAAGTCTGACCAAGTGTGTCTGTTAGCAGTGGGGAGTTGACCATAGAGTCAGCTTAGTTCATATTCTGCATATTTACTGACGGAAGAGGCAAAGCATGCTTAATTCGTTTGGACATTTCTTCAATTCTGTCCTGTAGACGTAATGATTTTAACACAACGCTGTGCACCCTTTACATAAGGCTTGAAATTCAAAAAGGGCCTTTCGTAATCATTGGCTTCGGCGTTAAAATGGCCTCATCTTCAGTCGGACTAGTGAGTTTGAAACTCGTAATTTGGTGCCACAGTTTGTTGTTCCATCCCCAGTGAGCATGGATGCAGAAATCAAATGTTTGTCGTTGTTCCAGCACTTTATTCCTAATTAAACTTGAACTTAACCCCAAATGCAGCTCAGACAAAAAACTTTTTTGTTTCTTGTATTTTTTTTTTTTCCCTTTTCTTTTTTTTTTTTTTTTTTTTTATTTTCAAAGGTACGGAAAAAAATTCTTTTTTTTTTAAATTTTACCCCCCTTTTTGGCCCTCCCCCTGCAACAATTTTCCCATTTTTTCTGGTTGGGGG